>JXOV01005260.1:14048-24661 GCA_001014945.1 Clogmia albipunctata
CCTCTCTCTCCTTTTTCTCTGCCCCCCCCCCCTTCAATCGATTTTAATCCTTCCCGTTTGACGTGATTTACATAGCTTTTGAGCGAAAGTTTCCCCCTCCTTGTTGATCCCCCGGCGCTCGCTCGAATGCCGCAAACTGCTTCCACAAAACTTTATTATAGTAATAATTTAAACAAATGTCAAAATGTTATGAATTTTATGAATTAATCACATTTCGATTGATTATAAGGTATACCAATATCAAAATAAAACAGTCTAATTATATCTCTATTCGGTGTTTTATTACGAATTTATTCAAATACTTTTGGGGAAATGTGTATTTTAAGGTAGAATCAAATTATATATCCAAGGCTGGATTAATAAAATGTATTATGAAAATGATTTTAATTTAAATTAAGTCGTTAATTAAGTTTAATAGAGGTTCACTCAGATTGTGGAGGATGGATTCCATCGTGATATTAACTTTTTATGACTATTATATGTCCATTTTGAGTTTGAGTCAGTGTTTTCATAAAAGACAATCGTCATATATAATTAATTAACTTTATTAAATATGTATGGAATATTTATTCAATTTATTAATTAAAAATTATATTGCTATCAATTATAAAAGTGGATTATTAACTGATATGAACAGAAATATAAATAACTCTTCCTACATTTGCCTTTTCAATTTAATTTAATAATCTAATAATTACGCATTTGAAATATAAAAAAAATCTGTTGTTTATAATAATGAACGGATTATATAAGATTCTCTTCTTAGTAAATATTGATATTTTTTATTAAATTTTTCTTTAAGATGAAATTTATCTTTTTGTGACCATTGTGCAACAACAAATTCAAATTACGAAACGTTTGTTTCCAATAACAAATGATTAATTTTATAATTTTACATTCATAAGTAGACATTAAAAAAAGTAAAATACACAGCAACATTTAGAATAAGTGTTTTCAGAAACAATTTTTAAATTTAGCCGAGATAAATAAGGTTTGTGTCAAAGCCGATGAACATTAGTAATTTCTGCACAATTATATTATCTTAGATATAACATATATAGATATAACTTATAACACCTACTTATTTACTTTAAAAGTCTGATTTTCTTTAATCAAAAACCATAACATTGCTTCCTAGACAACGGAGCGATGACGTTTCATTGCTTTGCACAACCTTATTGTTAACTGGCCTTGGTGTGTGTGTATGGTGGGTGAACTGTCAGTTTTCTGTTCGCCATTTTCCGAGGTTTGGCAGAAGCAAATTTGCCTGTTTGAAGAATTTCATTGGGATTGCAGTTGTTTTGCACCTTGTTTGACCCGTTTTTTACTTTAAGTGTACTTTATTTCCTCGAAAATGTCTTATAAAGTGAGTATAAACGAAATCCCTTTCATCAGAAAGAACGGAACATAACCTCTCTTTTGCATTTCCAGCCAATTGATACTCGTCGCGATGAGTTTCGCAAATACTTGGAACGGACGGGGGTAATGGACTGTCTCACAAAGACACTGGCCAAGCTGTTGAACGCCAACGAGAACGGAAAACCGGATGACGCTATCGAATTTATTCGAATGAATTTGGGTGATAACTTGAACGATAAGAACACGATTCAGTCGCTGCGACAAGACTTGGAGGAGTCACAGAAAACAATTGAGGAGCTGAAGAAAAAGCTGAGTGCTTACGAGGCGGGAGCTGGGGATCCGGGAGCGTTAAATTTAACAGCAAAGGACGATTCTGTGAGTTTGGAACCAAACGCATCCTTGGACGCCACAATTCCTTCGGAATGGACGGGCCAGGAACAGCAAGAGGCGACTCCAGCGAAAGTGGAGAGTGAAAGTCAGCCGGTGAAGGCGGAGGGTGAGGCGAAACCGGAGGAAAATTCAAAAGAAGAGAAGACTGCGGCGGTTACGGAAGAGAAAAAAGAGGAACCTGCTAAGGAGGAAGTTGCAGCAGCGGAAAATTAAGTTACTCTCTATTTTTAGTTAAACGATAAAGGATAAACAGCGGACTGATTTGCCGCAAAATTTGAGGCATTTTAGCAGTCCCCCCTTTTTTGAAACAAGAACAACTTCAACAAAATAATTACAGTAGCCGTCCGCATTATTTATCCTTGCACCTTTTTCTTCAACGTAAATTAAATTATATATTAAATATATATAGCGTTAAATAAAAATAGAGTCCAATCGATACGTGCAGCCGTGCTAGAAACCAGTCAGTATTTAATTGAATAGTGTAATTTATATATAAACATATAAATAATGTATAAGGCTTTGTGTGATCAATATCGATAAAGGAGGAAATCGCAGAAAGCGCTTCGGTCCTTTTAATAATTAATATAAAACGGCAATTTCTGGCGACTGAACTTTAATACAACACTAATCAAATCAGCTTTTATCGGTAATATTCCTTAAATCGGTTCCTCTGTAACTCTTAAATGTTAATCTATTCAATTTTATCCCTCATTTTTCAAACTCCTTTACAGAATTTTAACCACTTTTGCTCACAAATTTCCTCCTTGTCTTTGCCATTAGCGAAATTTTAAAAGAGGAATTCGGTCATATCTATTTGTAACAATTAGATTAGAATTCTTAAATCGAATAAATTAACTAGTCAAATCTCTGGTCTCAACAAAGGGACAGGAGATATAAATCAAGTTCTATGATTTGTCCATTCCAAAACAAAGTATAATTTAGCAAGAATTCAAAGTCTCTTGAAGAGACAGAAGAAGTAGTAGAACAAATACCTGAATTTAAATTCAACAAAACGTAACACTGTACCATCCAGTAGTCTAATTAAGGTTAATATTAGCATTGTTTTGACTCTGAGACGAGCACCCAAATACGATTCCAGTCCATTGCTCGTTGGCTCGGATTCGTTTCATGTTTCTGTTTAACATTTAACTATTATTACACACATTATTAATCAGCAATTAGTTCAGTGCAAAATACTATTATAATTGTTTACTATTAAACATCTCATCGGTCCATTTTCCACACCCCTCGACGAAATCATCTTACACTCCCTGTAGATTGTAGCGAGAGTAGCCACCAACCAAGACCACATACACACACAATGTGTAATTTGTAATGATGGAATTCCGTTATAAAAATTGTGTGCCTTTTGTAGTCTGAAATTCCTCATTTGTTAGACAACAATTAATTACACACTCTGTGTTCTAAGTGGAAAAATATTATTAAACAATTTAAATAAAGGAAGGACGATTGATCAACTTTAAGACACTGAAACCCGTTGAGTTTTATTTAATGAAGGAGTTGAGTTTTATTGAAATTTGAAAAGAAACGTAAGTAAATATCTACTTCCAAAAAGAGTGAATCACATCTGAAAATGATTTTATAGTAGATAAGAGCCAAATCAAATACCACTATACTAAATTTGTTAAGAGATAAGAACGTTCCTTTTGATAAATTAAACTGGAAAGTTACGAATTTAAAAGAAACTGAAACCATAACAATCAATCGCAAAATTACATCTTTTATTCTTTACGTTGGAGTTCTCGGATATTATAGCCCTTATCCATAAATAAATAGATGAAAAGATAATTGTAACGATGTAAGATGATATCGTATGATGGACTGTCATATGCCCTTCCTTGTATATCGCCCTAGCTCTCCCTGTCTATCGCAATGTCTGTCCCTAGCTAAATTGTTGATATTGATACTGATTCTTTTAAATGCTCATGAATTAGAATGAGATAGGGGTAAAAGTGTTTATTGCACCCACTATTTAGCACCACACACTAGGGCAGTATAGGTGAAGACACTTTTAAAGAGTACTTTGTTATTAGTTATATGTACAGTTAGTTTGAATTGTCTGCTAATCTCGGACTATACCGATCAGGTAAAATGCTGAGAGGATGTTTTCTCCCTGCTCTGATAGACCTTTCATAAAATTAGAATATAACTAATAAATTTTCCGCACTGCATAATGTATTAAACCCCTTCTAAATAGTACAAAAATTATTAGTTGACTAATTATTATTAATGCTTATCGTCTATTACGTATAAAACTATCAAAATATCCACACATTGGCTTTGATTTAACTATCACTATGAGCCTATTTTGTGTAATTCCGTTAGGAAAAAACAAAAATCAAGCTTTAACTTTATCAGTGTTGTTCAAAGCCCATTTCTTGTAATTTAAAAAAAATGCAATTTATAGATTGAAATTTAAATTAGAAAATGTTGCAAACGTACTCTAATTTGTGGATAATGGTCCTTTAGAATTCACATTCCTTTTTCGCTTGACTAGCAAAGTACTTTATTACCTACCTTTATATTTACTACTACTAAAAATGAATATGGGTTTTATTTATGAAATTTAAATTATTAAAAGTCAATACTCAAATTATGCAGAGAAAGTATGTATAATCCATAATAAATTAACGAAAGTATGATGGGAGTTATATTTGCGAATTATACAGCTAATTGATATAATTTGTATAATAATTTTCTAATTTTTATTAAATCATCAGACATATATTCATTATGAAAGTAAAAAATAACGTTAAAATTGGTATTATTCACCAATAAATGGTATAATTTTGGTTAATTTTAAGACAATTGTAGGAATATTCTGTAAAAAGAAAACTATCTCGTAACTTAAAAGCGATTTTATTTATAACCTTTTCGTAAAAAATTAATTCACTTCATTAAAACAAGTGTGGTTGATGGTCTCTTTTTGCATGTTTTATTGGCGCTCTTTCAATTTCCATAGAAGGAGGCGACCAGCTTTATGAAAAAGGTTAAAACAGTTGTTATGGTGCTTCTTGTGTGATTTTCTTACTTTCAAAGCGAATTGTTTGAATAAATATAAGTATTATTAATTAATAAAAATAAAAGCACAATTTCGGTAGAACGAGGATGAAACTCAGGGCTGAATGAATCTAGGGGATTCACGAGGTGGTGGAGGAGCCCGCTTCTTTCGCCGCCTGCCGTTTCTTAAAGTCCCAATTATAAACCCTGGCCATGTTCACTTCGGTGATTGTGATCTGGTCGCGCAGGAAGTCCTGATCGTGTTCCAGGCACTTGAGGTTGGCCGCCGCCGACTCTATATTCTGTTTCAGCAGCTCCTCGGCCTCGTCCAGCGGATACTCGAGCATCACGTTCGCGCCCAACCACAAGCACACCGTTTCCGTCTTCGGGATCGTCGTCTTCACAAACACCTGCTCACTGAGCAAGAATTGTGTGTCAAGAACCTCCTCCTGCTTCCGCAGAATGTTAATCATTTCGAGAGACTTTTCTAGGTCCGGAATTTGTTGCTTCAACTTTCGACACCTAGTCGAAATGTTGATTTCCATGAACTTGTACTTGCCGTGCTGCTCGTCCAGCTTTCTCAGTACCTTTGGCGCATTGTTCTCGTTCTCTGACTGGGCCATGTATGAGTCAACATCCTCCTAAAAAGGGAAAAATTCAAGTTTTGAGGTTAGAAAATGTGTTCATATTAAAAATTCAAGATTACTGAGGACTATTAAAGGATTAAACACAGTTTGGAGTACATTAATCTGCTAGACTCATCACATCCAGCCACTATCAGCACAGTGGGCCCCAAATTTAATGGAATAAATCCATTTGTCCAATCTTCCTCCAAAACCAATTTTCCACAAATCTCACCAAGAATATCGCCTCTGGTATTCCGGCATAGGTCTTTTGATTTTCGGGTAACGCTGGCAGTGCTGCTGTGGTCATTTTAATTAAGTATTCCTTATTAAAAACTAAATTTCCCGAACAGGTTTTTATTCTAATTTCGTTTATTATTGTAACTGTCAAAATTGAGTGCTGAAATGTCGTTCCTAAAAAATGTGTTTGTAAATTCGCTGAAATTTGCCTGGAACCCACAAGTACAGCCCGTGCGGTTTCGGTACCATGCGGAAAAGGTAGCGAAGGGGCCATTGGTCAGGAGGTTCGGGTACAAAGAGAAGATCCTGCAAGGAGGACTGCTGCCGAGACCGGAAAAGGCTCGTCCACTCTTCATGCCGGAGTATCGACCAAAGAATCCCTACAGCTTGAAGAGGCAGTTATTTGGACAGAACGATTACATTGACATCTTGGGCAATGAGAAGATCCATCCCACTAGGATTCTCTATACCGTTCCATCGTGGCTCAGAGGAGTGTCCGGAACTGAATACAAAGTACTGCTGAGGAAGAAGAGAATGCTGCTACCCTCCTTATATCCAGTTACAAGACCCACCAAGTGGAACGACCTCAGGAAACGCATCAAATTTCTATATAAATATTTAAATAAGAAAACTAAGACTAACATGTCGAATCAATAATTTCTTGTAGATTATAGCAATAAATTTGTTAGAAAAATTGATCAGTTTAGTCCTTTAAGGGTATTAGATTTTTGTCAATATGTAAAACGAATCCTTTTGATATCAATTATTATTTGTAGTTTAATTAAGCCACTTTTTTAAGAAAAGTGATCTGAAGACGTTTTATACGTTTATTTGCATGGAGTGCAAAAATTATCAAGCAATTTATTTCGATATAAAACAATATCAATTTTTTCTGTTAGGGAAATATGTACAAAATGACATAGTTTTGCTTTTAGATCTTAATTCTTTATTATACAGTAATCGTGTCTTCGATGTAACTATTGTTCTGTTCGTTGGTTTTAGGAATGCTAGTGTGAGCCCAATACAAACAGTTTATTGTACTTCTCCGGGTCTAGATCTTGAAAAATATCGTACATTTAAATACGATAAAAGTTATCTTCTTCACATTGAGATTGAGAAATTTTGGCTCCGACATCGTCTTGCCTACAGGACTGACGATGTGTTGAGTGCTTTTAATTTTTGGGTATTTTGGCATATCTATGAACAAAATATGAACGGGTAAATTAAATAAATACCGTTTTTAACACATGATACCCAGTCAAACAGGCCTGAATTTACATTAGGGGCAGTTAAGGTGGCAAATTTTGAATGTGAGAAAAAAAAATTCTATACAATTTGTAATTAACTAATTTTTTTAAATAAGATTTAAAGAAATATAATTTATGCATTAAGTTCCATATTTTATAATAATGATTCTTTTGTCGACATGAGCATTCGCTTTTTTACTGTAGAATTGATGCTAATCGAATGATTTTCTCAATTAGATCAAATTCTTAGAAAATAGAAAAAAAAAAATAATAATAAAAAAATAACAGTCATAGGGCATTTTCTTCACTGCCCCTGGGCGGAAAAAAATTAAATCCGGCCCTGCAGTCAGATGCGAGCTAGAAATCAGTCAAAATATACCCACCATATCATTTTGTACATTCCCTTATTTTCATTAATCTTACGATAAAATCAATTATGTTTTATAAATATAACACATTGGAAGTTTTTTATGATATTTCTGGGTAGTATATCCTTAGAAGTTTTGTTTTTCTCTCGACATTGCAACATAACAAACATTAATCTTCACTGTTCATAGAGATTGCAAATCGAAGACCAGTTCTAAAGATAAGGAAATGGATATCAAAGAACTCTGTGCCATTCGTGGAAAGAAACCAACAAATGATGGTAGGTAGTACTACGTATCCAAGGAGAACTTCCTGGATTTGACCTCAAAAGAAGCCTCTGGACCATCGTAAATTAAATTTACATACATTTTCAAATGGGGTTAGCCCAACATCAAACAATATTTTTAAAGAATGTCCAGATAGGAAATTAAAAGGGAACCTGGAAGACATCCACAATTGCTGTCTAGGTGCCATTGAATGGATTAAATCTCGATATGGTTGAGATTTTTATACTTTTTTTGTAAGGGTAAAAATCAGAATTACATGGTTTAAAAAATCCAAACAACTTTTGATTCAAATTCCAAAATTAATTTATTGAAATCGTTTTGCATGTCTATAGATTTTGGTAAAAAATATTAACAATTTTCCATCTTTACTTTTATTCAAATAGTTAATAATAGTGAAGAGTTCAAGTAGATGCATTTATCGAATTATCAGTATCATTTCTAATTACTTGATCTGTTTTTTTTATCTCCGGTCAATTCGTTACACACATCGTTTTCTTTCTTACTTTTTTTTCATTTATTTAACATTTAAACAATCACAAAGGCTTGCAGCATATCTGTCTTCTGACCCATCATTATTACCTGCCACTCTTCTCATCCTCCTCCTCCTTCTTCCTAGTTGTCGTCATCAACAACAACTGTTCTTCCTACACCCACTTTTATGGACTCGCCCACAAAATTCAACATTATTTGGAGCTGTTTTAGCGGGTCATTTGGAATTTACATAATTATATAATATATATAAATACATATGCATAAGATAGGGATTATAAATTACATGCTATTAAAACGGAATAATATTAATTTCTTTTATATTATCATCATAATAGAGTCGTGTGTGTAAACAAAACTAGAATCTTCTCTCTGTTGCTATTTTTGCTGCAATTCATTACCAAAAATATATATATATATATATTTCTATATTATATACGATAATAGTTATCAGTGTGTCTGTATGTGTATGTATTTTTCTGTTTATATATTGTGTGTGTTTTATAATATATAAATATAAATAACAATCCCATAACGAAATTTTGTAATATGTAATAATAGAGCTGAATTAGAATATTGATATCATCGTAGTGAATGATATTTTAAACGCATTTAATTGTTGCTGTTTCTCTGCTGCTGTTAAGACAATTGTATGTAAAATTTATCAAATAAAAAACGCTTCCTCTTCTTCCTCCTCCATGCCTCTCTTCTCAAGTCAATGCCTCTCAGTTGGTGGCGCCGCCCAATTCTCTAAACGCGTCCTCCAGTCCCTTTTTCTGTTCCGGCGACAGCACACTGACGCACGCCTGCAGCACTTCCGGGTTCGACTCCAGCTGCTTCACAATGCCCAACATCCGCGTCGCCTCCACGTTCTGCACCGGGATCAGTCCCCTCGCAAACACCTCTGATATTATGGACAGAATTCGGGGTAGATTAGCATTGTTTGCTCCTAAAATAACCGGGTGATTTCCCTGAATCAGATCACACAAGTAGCCGTAAACGTGTGGCGCTTCGTCCTCATCCTCGACAACAGGCAGCCATGAAAACCTAAAAGTGTACCATTTTTGTTACCTTATGTTCCATAAGAAAAATGTGCATTAAAAATTCTTAAATTGACCACTGCTATATCTAGACAATGTCAAAGGTTTTGCATTTGATTAAATATAAAAAAAATCTAAAAGTAGTTTACAATATTTTCTATAATGCTTATCGACCATGTTTTATACAAGATTTTATGCATTTTTAAATAATTTACCACTAAAACATTTTAAAAAAATAGTTCTTTTTTGGAATATGCAAAGAAAATTGTATCTATCCTCTTGCTGACCAGAGTAAGTTTTCGGAGCAAATTCATCCCTCTCTCCGAAACAATGCCTTTTTTGCACTCTCTCTTGCGCCGGAGGAGTATATGTAAATTTTACGCTCTCTCGAGATTATGTTAAAGCGGAACGGATGGCGCCGAAACTTGAATCCGTGTGATAATATTAATAAACACTATTTTCTTTTCATTTTAAATAATAAATCATTAAAGTAAAAAACTGAAACAACTTCATTGAATTAAATTTTGAAAGAAACCGAATATTTCTTAATATTTTAGTATAATAATTGTGTGCACAAATTTCGGAGGAGCAAGATCAAATTCGATTTGAATTGCGCTGAGTAGAAGAAAATTGAGTGTACTCTTTACTCTTCCACTCATGTGAGCTGCGCTTTGAATTCCTCTTTGAGAGAGGTGGGAGTAAAACCGCTCTCATTCTTCACTCTGTTACTGACTCAATCAAGTGAGAATAAGAAAATGTCATTTCTTACTTTTTTTTAAATAGACGTTGTTTATTATCAAAATCAGCGGTTTTAAAAACGGGTCAGATTATGTTCATTTCATAAAACGATCCGTTTAATTTTCAACCATCGATTAATTAGTACGAAACTGACTTCTATATGAATTTGATGAGTCTTTCATTGAGAAGTTCAATACACTACAAAAATGCAATAGTACTTTAAAGCACTTGTGTTATAAAAATAACTGCTGCAGAAGAAATATTAGTAGTACCGTAATATCAATTTAATGTAACTAAAAAGCTTAAACTAATATAAAAATGCAATTCAGGGAACAAAATGGCACGTTAATTATGAATTGTTTTTTTTTTGACTAGTGAAAAAAAGTGACGTCAAAACTCAAATCGTTTTCAAAAACTAAACTTTCGTTCGAAATTCCAAAAATAATATTTCTAATCATTTCAATTTCTTCTCAAATTATTTTCTTAAACACGTGTAAAATAATACATTGTCCAAATTATTGAGTAGCCCTCGAATGGATTCCATTTAAAAATCAGAAAAGATTAAGCCAATAAAATTCATCATGGGGTATGTACAAAAATTAATCAGCCAGAAATAATCATCATTTGATTAAACGGAATCCAATCTCCATCAAATTCTAATCACAACCCAATTTCATCATCGTCGTGCAACTCACCATAAATTAATAATTTCATCGACATTTGTCAGCGCTGAACTGTTGTACTTGAGGATTTTCGTGATGGCGGAGATTGCGTTCTCTGTGGGGAATGCGTTTTCGGCGTCTCGACTCTGGG
>JXOV01005260.1:24811-62419 GCA_001014945.1 Clogmia albipunctata
ACTCTGGGGCGCATTCACCACCTCTATTAGTCGGGGCACCACTTGGGCGCACACTGGCGCAAACTGATCGCCTCCATACTGGCCCAAGACTCCGCATCCGTAGACGGCCGCCTGCCTCACTTCCGGCACCTTGTCCGTTACATATTGGATGATTGGCTGCAGGAAAAACTGTTGATACTCGGCACAATTTGGTCCAGTGAACTCTGAAAAGACAAACACGCGCGCGCAAACAAACGGAAGCACATTAATCACTGTTCGGGCCATTAATCTTTAGAAAGCTCTCTATAGCTAGTAATCAGAAAAGATTAAGCCAAATAAAATCGTCAGGGGGTGTACAAACAAAAATCCGACAGAGTTCTTTCATCATTAAATAATCAATAATTTGTAGGAATATTGAAGATTTGTATTGAATTCTATTACATTTGTGCATTTCAGTTAGATAAAACCCTCAATTTGCACAGTAAAGTAATACTTTGTCGCCCTAGTACCGTAAAGCTCTAATTTTGTCCGAGTAATTCAAAGCATATTTGTTGTTTTTTGTTATTAACACTTGTGTTACACCATGTAGAAGAAACAAGGGCCCAATTTCATTCATATTATTAGGGCCCCATATAAAAATAAACACCCCTCATGCCCTACTTTCTTTCCGATTTTTTTTAAATGTGTTTGTGACTGTAACCTTCATAATTCAATTCAAAATCATCTTAGTAACCAACTTGATTCATTCGCAAAATTGACAATTTGACAGTTATTAATTTTCTAATGAACCTTTTTTAAATTTGAGTTTTACGAATAAATTTAACTGAAAATTATTGATCTGTAAGGTAGTATTGGAGTCGTGTAAAAATATAACTAAAATTCCAGCTGCCATTTGTCCCGGATTTAGCTCATATATAAAATAAGAATAAAATGCTTTAAATTATTATAAAAATATATGAAAAAAAATTAATTGTATTTTTCGTAGATTTTATTCGGAAATATCAGAAAATACGCAAACTTGAAATTAGATAGTTCCCCACACAAGTGCATTCCACTTTGAAGGATGGTCCATTAAAAACTTAAAAAGTTTTTCATTGTTGAACACTCGCTCGATACGCTCGTGACTTTAAAGAACCCTTGTATTTAATAATGTATTATCTTATCGACCTGATTGTAAAAATAACTATTAATTAAATGAACATTTTAATGAAGTGTTAAGTAAATGGACAAATTAAATTGTCTAATAATAGATAATTGTTTTAAATATCCTAATACAAACGCGTAATAATTATAAATCCATTAACAACTCATTATTTAATTCAACAACGAAAACTATAGCTATTTTTATACAAAAAAATCAATTGGAAACGACTCAGAGCTGTGCAAAAATAGCAAAGAAACATCTCCAAGAAAAAAGTACACGTGTTGCAATTAGGCATAAATAAATAGGTCGATTCAGCTGATGAATAATCAAATAAATAAACATCCCGTTCAAAGTACACAATACAAATCTTCAACATTCCTCTCAAATAATAATTAAAATACCAAAAGGAAGATTTCACTCACCGATAACATCATCGAATATACAGATGCCCCACTGTCGGTCTGTCCAGGGTCTGGAGGGGTCTAGGAGTTTGACAAAGTGGTGTACAATTTGACTGAAGAAGGGAATGAATTCTTGTCTGTAGGTGAGGAAGAGGGCGTGGATGATGTCTGCTAGTCTGGACAGGAGATACACGTCCCCACTGTCCTCCTCCGCCAATTGTTCCTCCACTCCATCGTCGTAGTCCTCCTCTCTTCTCGCCTGTAATCGCTTTTCCGCCTTTGTGTAATGCTCGTCCATGAATTTGTTGACCAATTTTAAGACCGCCTCCATTGACTCTGTCGAAAGGCAATTCGCTCCCAAGTTTTCCACACACTTTGCAAACGAGTGCAGTAGTTCCGGCACTACCTCCGCTTCCGGTTCTGTGTCGATGGCTTTGAGCAGTTCTGGGCAAATGTACAGCCACATGCCCTCGAGATATTGGGGTCCCTTAATTTTAGCGCAATTTAATAAAAAGGGAAGGGATTCTGCGGCTGCTGACCTCACTCCGTCGTGGAAATAGAACTTCAGCATAGGAACCATCAGTCGGACCACCTCCTCAGCGTATTCTGCAAACTCCTCATTCAATTCCCTCGCGTAACAGACCAACATTTCACAGGCAGCTGCTTTGTCCTCGAGTCCAGCGGTTCGAATTCCGAAATTGTGTTGCTCTCCCAGGCTGACAAACTGCCAATTGTCTGTATTCTCCACCTCCTGCACCTCGTCATTGTCCAACAAAGCCACTTCCGGCTTCAGAGAGGCTGTCTTCATCACGGGTCCCATCACCAGGGGCAGATACTGGGCAAACTGCTTGCCTAGAATCTTACAAATCCTCGCCCAGGCGGAAATTAAATACGAGGTCTGGGGGTCGTCGTCCGACAAATCGCCCTCGATGTGTGTCTTGAGCAGCATGTCCATGATGTCACTCGCGTCTGACATGAACTTCTCCGAACCGACAGCCAAGCCAATCAAACTGACGCACTCAATCGTCTTTCCCCTAAGCAGTTTCAATTCTTCTGTGTTTCCGTTCTGGATGATGTATTTCAAATTTGGAACCAATCTATCGTAGTATGCGATAAACTCCTTTTCCGCTGTGTCGGCAACTGAGGCGATTGTAGTCACGACTTGCTCCAGGACCAATTTCGTTCCCTTTTCACAGAATTCGTTAAATTTAGCGTTTAGAATCATCTCCAATTTGGTCATAATTCCGTCCAAGTATCGCGTCAAAATGTTCTTGGGACAGCCCTCGCTGAAGTTGACCAGAGCCGCTCCGGCATGGGCCTGAACTCGAGGATTGTTCACATCGTCTAAAAGCCCCAACAGTCCTGGCACCACCTGTTCGTGGAACTTCTTCTCCAGAATTGGCTGGAAGTCTGTACACATTTGTCCAATGGCGTTGCAGGTGGCGTACCTGACTCTGGGATGGGGGTCGTTTAGGAACCTCAGAATTCCGCTCATGATGTCGTCCAGCATTCCCACCATCTGCTTGTGACATCCCTCTCCTACTGAAGAAATGGCCATGAGGGCGGCGTGTCTCTGCTTCCAGTCGGGACTGTTCAGCATTGTGGGTAAGTTGGCCAAGATGTGGGGAAGAACTGTCTTTCCGCCCAAGCCACACGCCAATCTGTCTAGAGAGGATTCTGCGAAGATGTTGTTCTCGCTGTCCTCCTCCGATTCCTCATTAGAGCCCCAATCGTCGTCGTCGTCCAGGTCTGTCATCATTTGGAGGATTAGTGGAATCAGAGCCACTATGTATTTGTCTGCCCTCTTTCTCACTGCCGGAGCGGCATTCTCCGCCAACGACACCATAACCTCCAAAGCCAAGTGCTTCCAGTCGTCGTCCACGCCCTCGCTGCTCATCACCTTCATGCACATTTCGAAAATGGCGTCCAATTGTGGTTTCAGATACTTTGGACAGGATTCAATCAAGTCAATGAGCATTTTAATCAAAGTCTGGTCCTCCTCCTTTTCAATACTCTCCGCCGTGATCATGATAACTGCAGGCAATAAATCCTGATAATTCTTCTGCACGTTGAAATCCTTCTCATTCGCCAAGATGAAGGCGCCCACAGCCCTGACAGCCTGGAACCGGATTTCGGGGGTGCAATTCGCGTCCAGGGACTTGACCAGCATCTGCTTGATCAGGTCCATGTACTGGTGCTGTTGGTTGCCAAAGATGTCTGACACGGCGGCGAATATTTGCAGGGCAGACTCATGGAGCGGTGTGTTGATTTGGTTGACGCATTGAAACAGAAAGTACAAAAACTCTGGCCACTGGTTAGTTCCGTCCTCATCAATCAAATTCCTGGCCACCTCAGCCGCCACCTCGCAGATCTTTTTCCGAATTGTGGGCACATCGTCTTGCTGGATCAGCAGAATGATGGACTGCTTCAGTTGGTTTTTCAATTCGACAGGCAACTGAAATTGTTAATCGGAGCAACCATTAGTTTCCACAATACATAAACATGTGATTTTGTTTTGCCGCGCGCACTCACATTTGGATAGAAGGACTGAAAGTCGGTTGAAAAGAGCCTTCTCAAGATCACAGCAGCCATTTGTCGAGCCTGTTCGCTGAGGTTGGTCCTGTCCTGGAGGGCCAGCAGGAGGTGTGTCACCTTATCCCCCACCTGCATATTATTATATGCATCCTGAAATTCAATTAAAAAATCAAATCAATCATACAATTCTCATGACTTATGCTCGTAAACAAAGCATAACTTTTTGGAGGGAAAATCAAGAGACTATTATTGACTGGAAGGTTAATTGATTTTCCAGTGCGAATGTGTGTAAAAGAATTCCGCGAGGTTTTTTTGGTGCCGCGCGATGAATCATCTCCAATGCGCTAGAACCGATTATATACCCATTCTACTGCTCCAAACCCACCACAATTCCATTTTCCACCCAGCCATAATGCACTTAGGAAGTGATAATAGCGGAATCACGTTGCAGAGCGGCGTAAAATGGAATCTTCAAAAACACGTTTTTGTTCATTGGCCACTTGCCGACTTTTCCCAGTTTTTACACCAATTCAACGCACTTCTCCATCTTTATGCCGTTTGTAATCACTACCTACACAGTTTTACGTACCTCTGCCTGTTGTCGGACATCGTTGTCGATGGATAAAAGGGAATTTAAAATCTGATGGAACTGCTCTGCCATTTTGGAAACTACTTTGACAAATAACTCAAAACGGCAACTTGGTGGAGATTGGCGGGCTTGTCATTTTCGAATAATATTAATTTTTTGGAGTTACAACTGCTCAACTTTGAATTTTCGAATTAAATATTAATTTCAATTTAAACGATCCAGGAAGAATTCTACTATTTCGTTTGGCAGAAACTGTTGGAACAGCAAGGATTTCGGTTTTAGGCAGAGAGAGTTCAACTTACTTTTGAACAGAAATTAATGAGTTTTCTTTAATATTTTTGAAATTTTTGTATACCCGAGACACACACCACAAGATAAAAGCCATGGTTTTTTTTAAAAGAACTGTTTTAACGGAAAATATTTATTTTAGAACTCAAGATCGCTGAAACGAACTTTAACTAACTTATTTGTTAATTATCTTATTAATTTGTGAAGAAAATCGATATTTTAAACTGTTTTTGAAACAAAATTTCCCATTGCAGTGCGATTTCAACCAATTTTTTTTTAGAGAAAATCATAAAATAAAAAAATTACCTAAAAATTGTTGGGTGAGAATAAAAATTATCTATTGAATGTTTGTTAATATTAATATGCAATACTGAATAATATTTTTATTTTTTTTAAATTTAAATATTTCCAAAAGTAGATATTAAATGTTTTAAATGATTAGTATACAAAATTACATATTAACATTTGAAATACATAGTATATAGTGATGTCAACTATCGATATCAATGATTACTGATTACTTTTTTTAAAGTATCGATATTGATACATTTCCAAATACTTTCAAATCTAGAAATCGATGACCAAATTACATAGAAAAAGTATCAATATCAATTAATCGATTCGATAGTTTAAAAAAAATAATCAGTAATCATTTATACTTGAAAGTATCGAAATTTGACATCGCTAATACTATACCAATTAATTGGATTAGCAGGGGAAATCAACCCTAATTAAATAGCCTAACTTATTTCTATCTCTATTAAATTTGGTACAATAGAATAATTGGTGCCTAAGGTCATTTTTCTTGTTTGTACATGTGGTACACCAATAATCGCGGTTACTATCTTTATCTAAAACCAGAATTCATTATATTTATGATTTTTGCATTAGTTTTATTACATTTTCTGAGTCCTTTGGTAATTTTGTGTTTGTGTTTTTAAATATAACTGTGATATTATTTACCCTTTTTTAAAATTATTTCCGTAAATTTTTCGTTCCACTCCTGCCATATCCTATTTTTGATTTCCTTCTTTTGAATTTAGAACGATTATTCATATGGATAATTGAATGTCTTCTAAATTTTATTCCCCTATACGACTACATATTTGCATTAAGATGATTTTCAATTGATATTTAAAAAAAATTACAATGTTCCAATGATTTTCATCAAAAGTTATCCCTAAATATTTGTAATTATTTACTTCCTGTAAAAAATTAATACTTGACGAGGTTATCGAAGTTAAATAATTAAAATAGTTATTTAAACAACGTGTGGGAAAAATGAACCATAATTAAACTCGAGTAGAATTCATACATACGAGTGTTTAGTTATGTGTTTTTCCAACCAGTTTTTTACAAGATTTTATACAATCCGCATATTTATTAGCTATTTTTCTGCGAAATATGAAGTAAAGAATAAGAAGACAACCCAGTACTAAATTAAGATCTAAACACATACAATTAAGGAAAGAAATTGAACTTTCGGTCTAAATTTTTCTATATATCACACAAATAGAGGACCAAGCACTGCATCACTGATATTCCTGTGATAGCACTCATCATTTGAACCACATTTTAAAGCCAGAAACAACATTTAAGACGAATTTTCCTTTTTGTCATTTATTTAAAAAAAAAATTAAAATGATTAATAAGTGAAAAATGTCAAAATTAACGTCAGCTGTTCTTTTTTGTATGAATTTAGCGAGCTGTGCTTCTAGCTGGCGCACGTTAAATATATATTCCTTCTTGGCTACTAAGTTAAAAAATTATAATTTTTATTAGTTTAATTTTGGTACAAAGTACTTACTTTGTGTATTTACACGATTTTTAATTGTCTGCGGGTATTGAATTATACTTTTTTCAACACTGTACGATTATAAAACAATGTCTAGAGNCTTCTAGCTGGCGCACGTTAAATATATATTCCTTCTTGGCTACTAAGTTAAAAAATTATAATTTTTATTAGTTTAATTTTGGTACAAAGTACTTACTTTGTGTATTTACACGATTTTTAATTGTCTGCGGGTATTGAATTATACTTTTTTCAACACTGTACGATTATAAAACAATTTCTAAAGGAAGCATTGGCTACTAAAATGTAAACATTTTTCAACAGAATTGTATAAAAACTATTATATATTGTGTTTACTTGATATTCATACTATAGTCCAAAGTATACGCCTTTGCAAGTGAAGCCAGTATGTCAAATATATCATGAACATGGCTATTAAGCGAGTACTACTTGACATATGTAAATGTGATTGGCGAATATTTTTTCCATATTTAAAAACTATTTAAAATGTCAATTCTGCACACCTAAATAATTTAAAATGTCTATTTTTATCAAGACGAGTTCCAATTTGTAAAAAATACATATTAAAATCTACTCATACTAGAACTGAATAAGGATATCCTTATTGAAAAAAACAATAATCAGAAAAAATGGCTAGAGATTAGGGTGAATTCCAGAAACAGGTAAATTTAATAAAGAATTTATTGTCTGACTGACCTTCTTCTGATCTTGCCCCAAACTTGTTTTATGGATAAATAATATTTACAAAACAACGATCACTGTCTATAAAAAGATCAAGTGACGAGTTCCAGTTAATGAAATTAAAATATTTGGAATAGAGCCCATATGACAATAGCATTTGCTTGCTGGAGTGTTGCTTGAAAACGGTACTGATACTTATCATAAATAACATAGTATTATGCTGAATAAATTGACATTTGTTTCCAATTTAAAAGCGTGCCATTTCAATAGTTTAAAAATAGCATTTGCGGAATTTCCATAATTTTAATATGGATTTGTAACCCAATTTTCCGTAGACTCGTTGAGTAAAATCGTGGGAAATGGCAATTAGCAATCTTTTCAAATGCTCAACTTTTTAACTGCCGGCTGTGACTGGGATTTGACTTGCGGACTGTGCGAGGTCCAAGAAGAAAATTCCGAGGCACACACGTGTTGGAGAAAGCGCCTCGCGATTATTTAGCAGCATACAATTTCATTTTAATCTTGGCAAGAATTTCGCCCTACACAAGTGTTACGTGCCCCCGGTCCCACCTCACCTTGCCTATTTGCAGATTATTAAATTTATCTCGCACACACCGAGAAACCAATAAATTGATGGCAAGAATTTACAAAAAAAGAAATACCTGTTGTGTTTGACACACAAATCTTTTTTTGTCTGATCTCTTCGTGAGCTTCTATCTTTAATAATAAACGAGAGAGAGAGAGAAAGAAAAAAGACCAGAGAGGCGAATTGATGGGAAATTAAAGATGAAATTTTATTAATTTCCTTGCATAATAAAATGCATAACCTGGACAGCAGCGTAAAATGCGATTTAAACCTGAAAACAGTCGGCTGGTAATTTCTCCTCCTCGGTAATTTCCAGAGACCTGCTGAGTTCTCTTTAATACTCTTCTTTCTTGCTCGCTTCTTTGAGGCCAGGTCATCTGTGTAATAGACTTTTAATTGGTGTTTACCAAATCTTCATTACAACGACGGCCTTATTGTCTTATCTCTCTGGAAATTAGGTTCTGCTTTGTTGACAGTGTTTCAACCCGACACGACCAAAAGATACTCACTTGCACCACCTGTTGCACTTAAGCGCCCATTCTCGAAATAGTTGTTTAATTCGGGGCCTACCTATTAGGATAACACACTGGCTTGTAGTCCTCTCCCGTATTCTAAACTTGTGCTTAAGACCACTTGTCTCCTCTTTCTCTCCATCTCTCTTTCTCTGGCTTCTTTTCTCTGTTGTAACACCGAGACGAGGCAATTTTATTATTTTTCTTTCGAAAAGAGAAATATTTCATAAAAACCGGCTTAACAACAGTCGACGACTTGATTTTCTTAAGGTGCTGCTCAAAGTGGTAGTGGTGTTGTTTTGTGAATGGCGAATTTTGTGCCTCTCATACAACGTTACCTGATCAAAAGATTTGAATGCTTCCAGGGGTGAGGAACTGCGGAGTTAAGTTTAACGTTTTTCATTAATAAATGTTATTTAGGACTTATTTAAGATAGTTGATATGATGCAGGAGAGATATAATTTTGAACTTGACGCTCTTTTTGGGAAGGATATACAGTGACAAGATTTATAAAATCGGAAAGACTGAGATGGCTCGGACACGTACGTCGGATGAATGACGATAGAGCGCCTAAAGTATTGCTGAAAGGAGCTGAGAAGGAGCTAGACGAAGAAGAAGATGCGATTCAGGATAACGTAGCGATGGGAGTGTGATGGACAACTATATGCTCTTCTTCGCAGAAAGTCCCAATTCTCCTTATCAGACAATATTCTGTGTCTTGTCTATCTAACTTATTACTGTAGATAAATTCGAGAATACTTTTAAGATAGTGGTGCATGAATTGTAATTGGATTCATCACCACGCACTAGGGCAGTATAGGTTAAGTATCCACCCATTTTATTTATATTTTTGTGTCATTACTTATAATTCGATATGAAAATTATTTCGCAATGTTATTGATATACACAAATGGGGAAACTTTTTCGCGCTGAAAAATGTCCGCCCGGGATTTTAGATGATTAAAAGACAATGTTGGCACAACTAACATTGGTTCATAGTGTCTAATTTTGTTACGAAACAATATTTATATATAGTACCTTTTTGGGACAACAATTTATACTTTCTTCAGTATAGTTATTTGCCCCTGAAAAATGTGAGCCAACAGCTTCACTCACACTGCCTTAGCCACCTATTCGTAAGTAATTATTTGAAATTACTCATTTTCTGGCTGGAACAAGAGTGTGTGTTGCGGAGCTCTCATTTTTGAATTTACCTGTGCCGTGTGAACATCATGTGAATTGAAGTGGCTGGGGTTCGCCTTACAAAAGTTATTCAAAAGTCAGATTTGGTCGTCTGGGGTCTGACACACGGGCGACACTGGACTAAGAAAAATTTGGATAATTAAGCGGAAAAAATTGAAACTCGACTGTCGATCAGGCGAAGATCGCGATCGCGGAAAAGTAAAACAGTTTTGCAATTGAAAACCTTGTTTAAAATTCACTGAATTATATAAAGGAAAATATGCAATAATAACCATTTGAATGGTGCGTCGAGTAATACGTCGGTGTATTTGTGTGTTAACAAGAAGTTAAGCATGGAATAAGAATTCTTTCTAAACCCGCTGCTGCTGCCGTTGTTGTTGCTCCATCTCTGGTCGATCGGATCGGGGCTCGAATTTGGCCTGTCATAGTCGTCGTCTCGTCGTTTAGTCAACACAAATAAACACGACGGCGTAGAACCAAAAAGAGTCTCCGCGGGGAAAAAAGTGTTGACGTGGATTATACTCTCTGTCCACCAAAAGTGTGCTTTGTGTGTGTCCAATAAATGAGGAGGTGATAAAATTCTTGTGGAATGTCGCCAGTTTGGATAATCATTTAGTGGGTTTGGCTCCTCAAAGTGCAAAATTATTGAAAATTAGAAAAGAAAAAAGAAAGAAAGAAGAATAGTGATTCCGCTAAGAAAAGTGCAAATTTGTGCAAAGGTTCTGCGATCCGAGGAAGTTGCGTAATCGCAAGGAATTCAATACTGTAGGAGAAGGAGTGTGTCAATCGCGCGCACAGCATTACCTTCTTTCTGTGCTCTTTGAAACACTCCCATTTCAAGAATTTCCGCTTCGAACGTGCATGGAATGTGTTGCAATTTGCGGATTAAATAATACAAAAGTTTAGCCAACAATACAATTGTTGAGTTAGAGGTGTATTTGTGTGTGAGTGTCTTGTGATCATTTAAATGCCATCCTCGCCAATTGTGTGCGAAACGAAATAGTTAAAAGTGGTCCCTAATTAGTGTGTCAATTTGGATTAGTTCTTGTGAAAGAAATATTTTGAAAAAAAAGTCTAAAAATGAGTGACTCAACGCCAATCTGCAGATGCCGTGTCCTGTACTTGGGCAGTGCGGTGCCCAGACAGAGCAAAGACGGATTACAAGGAATTCAGGAACCTCTGCGTAGTTTATACCCGAGCGAGGGAGCTGTTGGCGCCAAAGGAATCGATTCCTGGCTCTCGGTCTGGAGCAATGGAATTTTACTGGAAAATGTGGACGAAAACCGAAAGCAAGTCACAAGATTCTTCCCAATAGACAGTCTCCACTACTGTGCAGCGGTGAGGCAGGTCCTAATACCAGAACGAGGCAATTCAAATCCGGAACCGAAATTCCTCCCGCTCGACTCGCCTTTTGCCCGAACGCCTCGGGCTCAGCATCCGCCAATTTTCGCGGCCATCCTCCGGCGCACCACTGGGATTAAAGTGCTCGAGTGTCATGTGTTTATCTGCAAGAGGGAGCAGGCTGCAAACGCTCTAGTTCGATGCTGTTTCCACGCCTACGCGGACAATTCGTACGCCAGACAGCTGGAGACTAGTGGGAGCTCGGCCAGCGTCTACGGGACCCTGGGCAAGCCCAATGGCGAGGGTTGGCGGTCTAGAGCGGGCAGCACGACCACCATCAACAGCGTCGGCCATCGCCAGACACAGTCACTTTCCAACGGAGTCGGCGATGCTTACACAGTGAAAAATTGTAAGTTCCCTCGAATAAAAGACAGACACTCTAATGAAATCATTCCATTTTGCGCAAAATTGTGGGTTACGGTACTTAAAAACAGAAAATATGACAAACAATAATTTACTTAATGAACTCCACTCCACTCTCTTATGAAAATGTTGAAGAAAATAGTTTCTGTTCTGTGAACAGATAGAACAACATGGCCAATTTAACCTAATGGTCATGACTTTCATTCCGGTTATTGGTGTTTATTAAGCAGGCGCTTCGTAGAGCCTCGCGTAATTGTTTATTAGCCAAATTAAATCTCATTTAGAAAATATTATTTTATTAGACTGTATTTGTTTGAGAATCATTTCAATAAATTGCCACTTTCGCGTATTTTCAACAAGTATTAGATTATAAGTTTTCTAAAAGGTTCCAAAGGTTCATAATCCAATATGAAGAGCCATCTTTAATAAAAACTGCAATAATTTGAAAATAAAATTAAATTTACACAAAAAAAATGTAAATGGGTTAAAATTGATATTTATTATAAATGAGCAAATTTATGTTCTTTTAAAGAAACGAGTTATTTTTGAAGTTTTTTTTTTAATTTTCATTCCAGAGTTATTTATTGAATTATCAAATTTTGTTGTGTAACATGACACGAAAACACCAGAGATCAAACACCTATAAGTATTGATTTATTTTGTATCGTTATACTTAAGAGATTTTCATGTTTTAAATTAATGACACCAATAATTTTGAGAAAATACTTAAAAACTTTGTCATTGATATTCCTCCTTTGGATAATAAATTTGGCAATGTGGCTCCAAGTATTATTTATTGTTTACATTATTCATTAACAAACAGCAAAAAACCTAAGTCAATAATTAACGACGTCGCATAAAGAGACGTGTCGAATTATTAACCTTTTCTTGTTGCGTCCAATTCAAACCGCCTTCTTCTTTACCATTATCGACTGGGTTCGTCTTTAAGAATAATCTCTTTGAGAAGAACCCGGTTCTGATAATTCTTTTCGATTCTGAAAAGATCCAGTCTCACCTGTATTTAAATTTCGAATAGATCCGATAGGTTGATAAAATGGATGGCATTTTTCTCGGTTGGTTTTGAAGATGTTTCGGACAAATTCAAAGTCTCTCTCTTCATTTTTCAACTAACTCATATATGAAAAGAGCTGAAATAAAAGAGAATCTTTCATCGTCGTGTGCTTTGGAAGGGGAGGTAAGGGCAATAAGCAAATAAAGATGGGGGAAAAGAACAGACAGAAACACACAATCATTTCCGTTCTTCGGGGTTAATATTTTCTGGTCGGAGTCTCAAAACAAAAGAATAGAATTTCATCATTAAAAAGCAGATCAGAATTGAATGGAAATTTACTAAGCCAGATTTCCAGCAACAACCACACAAGGAACAATACATCTCTCTATCTACACCTTTGGTTTAGATGGAGGTGTGTAATTGTAATCCGTTTGTAAGTGATCGCAAATGCTTTGGAAATATGAAGGTCTCTCACTTGTGCTTAATATTCTCTAAGATACGTGTAGGCTAGAGTTAAATTGATGAAAATATAAATCTAAAATGAAAATCCATTTGAGAGGCGTTGGAGAGGTGGAAAACCTTTCGTAAATCAAACTATTGTTGTTTAATTAGCTGTTATTAAAGAATTAATTGCTAGTAAAGTCATAGTACCGAACCGAACCCATCCATGGGAGAGTTAAATACCATCTCGTTCAACTTATTCATCTCTTTCTTTAAAAAACTTTGATCAAATAAAAGAAAATTTATAATTTTGAAAGCTTGATTTATGTATTTTATAATCAATTACTTATTGATGTAATAACTTTATTATAAACACTTTTAGTATATAATTGTATTTCGTTTATACAAAACACTAATTACTTAACATCCCACGATGATTACAAAGCTTATATTAGTAGGTTTTAATATTATGAATAATCAACTAATAATGAATCACTCCTGTTTGACTACTATTAATAGTCCAACAATTTTAATTACAAAAAACTACGTCATTCAGTCAGAATATAGCAATAGGATGTCGTTTAGACATTCTATTATATAGGATGTCGTTTAGACATTCTATTGTAGATTTTATCTATAAATAGAACGTTTTTAGAATCACTTTTTTATTGATATATGATATAGGTTAACAAACTTTAAAGTGAGTTTTAATTCTTTTAAAAACCAAATATAAAGAGGAGTTTTTAACATATTTCAAATTTTATATTAAATACCTTTCTCTTGAAGTAATAAATTCAAATAAAATGTTATAGAATATTTTGTATTCGCATACAGTTCATATCCATTTTACATTTAAATGAAAAACAATCGAAATTTAATACGTGTTGTTTTAAAAATGTCAATTGACCTTGGATTGTGCATAAATTTGTCAAGTGATTAACAAACTTGTATGGCGATACATTCCAAAATTGTGGATAAATTTAAGCATTTCCTACACACACGAATTCCAAGAGTATTGAGACTTGAGAGGGAGATAAGTTGGTTATTGGTACACTTATTGTACAGAGAGACTGTTATAAATTCGCTAATGAATTGTGTGAACTATACGTGCGTCATTCGCATAAACAAATCGATTTGTGGAATTTCATTAATACGAAAACGAGGCAAACAAATTATCAAGTCCCGTGACATCCTGTATTTTGTTAAATTTACTGTGTTTTGGTCAGAGAAGAGGCGATCTTTTAAAATTAAAATTTATTGTCCAGTGCTTCTCAACCGGGGGAAAAAACCACTTGTCTCTTTTTGCGCCATTCCAAACGACACCACAAGACAAGACCCGCGATGTCTGTGCTGTGTAGAAAAAAATTAGTTTCACATTCTTTGGTTTTTCTTTCCGCTCAATTTGAGCAACAGCATAAATTTGCACATAATTTCATACCGATTTCTTTGCTCTGTTTTACATCAACAATACAATGTCTGATCGAGAGCCAAGCGAGAGTAAATCTGGAGCATAAGTATTACTGTGCAGACTCGTTTAAATTGGTAATACGTTTTCTATTGATTGCGCGCAGAAAGTCACAGAAAATATCCACGGAATTGGACATGATTCCGGCTCTGAAGGCGCTTTCGTTCGCCAGCGAATTTGGTAATGAAATTAAAATTGATTGCTGCAAATTATTGGTCGATGTGAAATCCCCCAGTAATTTTCTTAATCAAACTCACGATTAGAAGCTGTTCATTTGGTGCTAGAAAATTTTTAATCGAAAAGGAAAACCTGATCAATTATGTTTTTCGTTCTTTTATTAATAATTATTAATTTTATTCAAATGTTTAGAATGTATTTAGAGAAATTGATAAAAACAAACTCAGGTGGTTCTTTGGGAAAAAATCAAATTAAGTTTAACCAAATATTTGATTTGAACTTAACTCATAATTAATTAAAACTACACCTTTTTTCATTGCAATTGGGATCTTGTTCCATTGCAATTTACAGAGTGATCCGAGCGGCTCTTTACTTTGAAATCCAAATTGCAATGAAACAAAATCATAATTGTAAAGAAAAAATATGTAGAGAAACATATTTTATGTTAGAAATGCTCAAAATCCATTCAAGGGCTATATTGCTCGCAATTATTTAAAAAGCTTCTCTATACAAACTAGGCTTTACGACGTCACTTATTCAACCTCCCTGCTTTTGCCGGTCCCCCTTTTTTTCCACTTGTGGACACTATCCGAATCGTGATCATTAATTTATGTGATAAAATAAGGATATAAATAATTAATTTAATCTTGAAATCTAAAAAGTGTTTAAAATGCCAAATTATATCAGAAAACTAGTTTAATTTCCTGTTAAGATTTTATGATAATCTATGCTACAACATGTTTGTATTAGCACATCTTATTTGATATTTATTGAAATTCCAAAAATTCTGATTATATTATCTGTTCTTTATAATGAAACTTTTAACCTTTATAGTATATAATTATTCATTTTTAAAATATTCAATAAAAATAATTTTAATTCCAAATTTTATCACATTATTTTATAAATCGGAAGTATGGAATTTGACCGAATAGTACTTTATTACTCAAATTAGATCAAAAGATTGATTAAGACTTTGAACACCCTCAATAAAATTCCGGTTCAATTGTTTTAAAAGACTGACGGAACTGGAGTGGTTCTTTTCCTGGTGGCCACGAGCTATCCATTCCAACATCCGCTTGGGTGAATAATTTTGTGTCAGTTCTTTGTCTTGTCTCTCTCTCTCTCCCTCTTTTAAAAAATGTGTGGAGAGAACCGACAGCTTTGGCCAAGAGTCTAATATTTGCAAAATAAAAATTCCAACAATGTTAACAATAAGGGGTGACCTTTAAATGCGAAATTCGATGAAACTGCATTCAAGTGGAATTCAATTGAAAGTCTAATTGCAAAAAAAGCCAAGAGCTATGATGTAATTTGCCGTATTTATTTGCACTTTGAATAGCTTAATAAAATTAAATAATCATTGGTATTGGCGTTTTAGTCAACTCTCTCACGAAACTCGGCACAGACACACATCTTGATGTGGTGGATTTTTGCTTAATGTGAAATAGAAATTAGCTGATATTCAGGCGGGCGCGCAAAAACAACAAGAAAAAAGAATGTACCGTTTTCACGATCAGTCGTTTCGTAATATGCTAATAAATAATATAAATAGCAACCAGAAATGGAATTTATTTCAGAGATAGTGAGAGAAGAAGAGAGAGAGATAGAAAAGTTAAAATTAAGACTAGATATTTTGACGTTCACATTGTAAAACTAAAACCTATTCAATTATTATATTGCGACTGGTTTAGAAAAGATCCCACATCCCAAATCTCAATCGTCTCTCATTAGTTCACATTCCCGTGGCTCGTTTTTTGCTTCTCCTCTTCAATTTTTATTACTTACTTCACTTAACCAAGCCCCAATGTGATGTTGGGGAGAGATTACAGTAAATTTGATGAATTATTCGCTCGTCGTCCGTAAAGAAGTAGAAGAAGAAGAGGAGCGACAGAGAGAAAGACATTCACCGGCGAAATTTCATTGCCAAAGACATTTATTCGCTGATGACAATAAAATGCAAATTGTTGTGGAAAGAAACCTATGTAAAAGATGTTAACCTGGATTTTGTTTACCGAAATTTGGCAGCCAGGCAGGCAAAAAGCAGTTCGTGGAAAGTCAAGTTCAGCCAGCAAAACAACTGTCAGCTAATTTAACAGTTTGCAAAATGCAATCAGCTATGTAAATGCCTTTTTTTACCATTTTATTTTAATTGGACAACATTTATGCGAATAGTCAAAAAGTAAAACTCTATTTCCAGTTGTAAAATAATTGGCACAATTAAAAATAATTAACATTTCTTTAAATATATATCTTTGCTAAATTGCAACAAGTAATTGACACAATTGACGGAAAAATTAAAGACTCGCCAGGGGCTTTTATTTTGTGCAAAATCTTAATTAACTTTATGTAACATGCCATTTCTAATAATTACTTTGCTCCACTTTGAGGTCAGTGGTTAGATTCACCTCAAATGTGCATTTTCATATTTTTTCTCCTCTGTTTTCAGTCTCTTGTTCGTCAAATTTAATTTGCACGAGCAATTGGAGTAGCAAACAATTCCTTTTAATTTAATATTGGATATAACCTTAACGAATTTTATAAGCAAAAAATGTTTATAACATTAGATTAAACTCTTGATATAGATCTATGTGGGTTGTGGAAATTGGAATAGAAAATATGGATAAAGATAATATTTATATATATTCTTAAAGATTTGAATGGGGTCTAATACCAAAAATTATTACCCGTATAATATATAATAACGGACCAGTCCTAAAAGATAAAATATAAATTAAAATCTACTCTACTTTTCCAATATCCAATTTATATAGAATAAAATAAATGTTCGCCTGTATGGTCTTGTGTTAAGCGCCCTGAACTGCAACGAAAGATTTTGATTCTTTTAAATGAATTTTCTGAATTAATTTTAAGTAATTGCTCATGGCAAGTAATGATTTTATTAAACCTTAATTTAAAAACAATAGGTAGCACACAAACCGGCAATTATTTAAGAAATAAACTCAAAATAACCGTTTAAATTGTCAATAAATCTGATTTGTAAATACTCAAAATACGAAGGACATTTAAGATGGAAAAGTTTTTTCTTACAAAATTATCAATTCCGATTTTGCTTTAAAAAATATTTCTTTTTCTCTAAAAAAAAGTAACAAAAGCATATTATTAAAACTCAATTTTCTAGCAAAAATGATGAAATCTCCAATTATGGCAGAAATTAGGAAAGGTTGTAATATTTTGTTATATCGAATTAATGAGTCACGGCAGTCACTTTAGCAATGTTAAGTAGCTGGTCTAGAAGGCTTACAGCTAGTTGGGCATGAAATCCACGACTTGGTCATAATATTGGATAATATTCGGTTATTTGTTTGTCCGTCCGTGGGCTGTTGAAAGGCAAACAGCCACCGATTTCCTATTTCGTGCTTCGCTACTACTTTTTTCTCTTCTTTCAATTCATTAGTAAAATATTAAACAGAAAAAATCAATTCCACGTGGTTAATCAATATTTCTTTTGCATTTTCTCTCCAGTGTACGCAAGCAGTGCCGATTTGGACGTGGTGGACGATGGGGAGGCGTCCATCTACAACGGGGACGAGAACCACAAAGTTTGGAGCGGATCGACGGATCAGTTAAACGGAATCGCGAGCATGGAGGGTCCTTACGACATTTACAGTGGGAATTCCTCAACCCTGGGCCGTCCAGCTCGGGCCAGACAGATCAGCGCCCCGGTTCCAGTGCCACCGCCGCCCAAGGAAGAGCCCAAGAAGAAGAAGGACAAGACGAAGCGCCAGAGCATGGGAAGCCAAAGTTTATCCGGGACTCTGATCCGCCCGAAGCCGATTCACGCCAGTTCGATGACCCTGAACAGGAATTTGCCGCCGTTCCACCACCAGAACGGGGGTTTGATTTACGGTCCGGTTAATGGAGGACCCCCTAGACAGTTCCACACCATGGGAAGGCCCATGAATGGATATATGAACGGTGGACCTCCCCCTCAAATGATGCCAATGCCGATGCCCCCGCATCACCCCCACTCAATGCCCATGATGATCCCTCCACAGTACGCCACCCTTCAGCACCCGAGGGGAAAGAGTAAGAAGAACAAGAAGGACAAGCACCAGAACGGAATTCCCTTGGGAATGCCTGTTGCAACTCCGATTTTCGCTTATCCACCGCCATCACAGATCATGGCCTCCGAGCCTAGACCAATCGGGATGAGCAATCGAAAGCTGGCTCAGAGTGCAGCCGCGGGATTAGATGAATCAGGCAATTCTGGAGCAGAATCGCCTGGAGGCACGGGAATTTACCGAAGAAAAGGCCATCTGAATGAGAGAGCCTTTAGCTACTCAATCCGACAGGAACACCGGTCCAGAAGCCATGGTTCACTAGCTAGTCTTCAGTTCAATCCTCCGGATATGAAGAAAGAACGAGAAATCGCTCAGATGGTCGCCGGCCTAGACCTGAACGAGTCGAGCGCCTCCACAATGCAAAGGCGACAGATGAACGGCAATGTAAACGGAATGGTGAACGGTAATGGGACTTTTGGCAAGGTCAGGAGGTAATCCGGTTTCTCTTTTATCAAAGAAATTTAAATTTATGTAAATATGACTGAATAACTATTGAAAAAGTGACATAACTTAATTGATCGTGCGCGCGATTAGACTTGAATAAAGTCGTGTGCGAAGAAAGAAGAAAGGTATTGATTGTCCGGGGAGGGATGGAGATTGAACGTTGTAAAATATGCTCACCTGAACATACAAATGGTGTGTGGAATTCTGTTATTGTTTCACGGTTTTTCTATTATGATTTCGCGGTATAAATATAAATTAATTGAAACTAAATATCGCCCATCAAAGATTGGTGTTTGAATACTCATCACATCAAAGCGAATTAATTAATGAGTCTGTTGCAATTTGCTCGCCTGACTCTCCACTCACTGATGTACAGCAAGCAGACAGTGCGCGCGAAAAGCGGCGCAGAACAGAGTGAAAGTGATTTCGAATTTTATCATGATCAATATATTTTGTATAGTAATAATTTTGTGTATGTTAAAATGTGTGTGTAAAACCAATAAACACCGATTAGTCAGCATCAATTTATAATTAATGTTAGTGAGGAGAGGAGGTCTGTAAAAAATCAACTACATTATATTGGGGGTTCACTGTATACTTAACCGGTCTTTGGCCATCTCTTGACAGAAGGGAACTATACAACCTATATACACTTGACTACTTAGTAATATGTATGTATATCCAAAGGCCAGATCGACCCGAAAAGAGGAGGACTAGAAGAATTTTGATAACAATCATGTGCCTTATTAGGTGTATTTTTTATATATAATAATAATAATATAATTAATACAATATTTTATAAATATTCATAATTTTACAAGTCTGTAATATTATTGACTCCAATATTATTATAATTATTATTGTACGAAACAACGATGATCAAAAACGAAATTGTTATATGGAATACTGTATTTTATTTTCTGCAATAAAATTATTGTACTCGTATTGAACTCTGTGTTTGTGCGTGCCTCTTTTTATTTCACTTCGCTGATCTCTTCCTTATGATAACAAACCATACAAACACTCAAACTGGAAAAGAAATTTTACTGCCCAATTCGATGAACTTGAAATTTGCAACGTTTTACTTACTTCAACAATATCCAGCAGAGGTAATTAAATACATAAGTGTTTTTGGATAAGATTATGTAAATACTTATTTTCTCATTAACGTCTTTTATTTACGTAATGCCACCGTTCATTACCGCACATTCTCCACCATCCAGGGTTAGCCTCAAACTGAAGCATAACAGCCCAAAGAAATTAATTGTTTTGATGATTACCATAAACGTGGATTTTAGTTTAATGAGGTAAGATTAATCTTCGGAACTATTCCCATTCTTGAGTACTCTACTATTTCATTGAATCTTCAAAGACGACAAAATTCACTACATAAAATATAGAAGCAAGTAAGTATTTCATTTACAAATATAGGTTGTAAAATGATAACACCTTATTTGACCATTTCCATTGCTTTGAACTTAAGACAAACACTGAAACTTTTCCAAATGTAATATAAAATTTATGAATGAAGAAAGGAAACACTGTTCATTAATAATATGTCTTTTTCCTTTCACTGGTTTAATACCACTAATGTTTGACTGTCCAATGCCAAGTCAGCCTATAAATTTTTTTCATGGTTTTTTCATCCAAAAGTCGATTGTACCACAATTCTTAATTGAATTATCTAATGCCGACCCCTAGTGAAAATAGTTTCCTTTTCTATGTAGAAGTAACCATTTAAATGTGTTTCCCGAATAGAAATCACAATCTAAACTCATCAAATAAAACCTAAATTTAGTTGATATTTGGAACAACAATGCTTTATTTAGGCGTTGGGTTTGATCTCCTCTTAGGAGAGAGCGACAGGAAAATACATTATCCTTATATTTGCAGAAGACAATTGACGTCATAAGGTTCGAAGCTCACACCTTTCGCAAGTTTTACATTTAAAATAATGTTTTTAATATAATTTAACTGAAACTGGGAAACTGGTTTCCAAAGAATGATCATTTGCATTTAATCAATGAAATCATATGATTAAACGTGTGTTTTAATCATTTTTCATTACAAAATTTGCCCAAAACGCATTAATGAAGAAAGTAGCCGAAAAAATAACAATAACAGGCCGTTCAGTTTTAGTGAGTTACTTTAAGGACAGAATTCAATAATTGTTTAGATTTAAATGGAGTGTACTCAATATTGTTTTAAAATAAAACCCTTTTGAATTAATGGGAAGTATTGGGAATTATCCCCGTAAATTTTTACGAGTGAAATCTAGTAGAATATATCATCGTAGTACAGAGCGGGAGAGAAACAAAATAAATTGAACATAAAAATAGAAATCAAAGTTATGTATGCTTAATCCTTTATGAATATTTCTTTTTTAAAAAAATAGCTTTTGGTATAAAAACTTGGCTGAAGATATTACTGGTTATCTTCAAATTAAGATATCATTAACTTATTTTAAAATATCCGTTATTTAATAGGTTGAGTTAAACTATAGATTTATTAGTAAGTACAAGTAGTATAGGCTAATGGGCCGGTGAAGCCATTTGCCTTTATAATCATGACCCTCCACTGATGTCGTGTACTCCTAGAAGTGTTTCTGCTGCCTCGTACCGTTTCTTGGGTTTGTTTACTTATTTTTTTCCTGTCAGCTGTGCTTTTATTACATTTTTAAGAAATCGATACCCTAATTTAGGAAATAAAGATCTATTCAAAATTATTTATTATAAAGATTTTATTCTTCTTTATATTAAACTGGTCTCTTTCCTGTCAGTCGTACTTCCATTGCCCTTTTTGGGAATCGGATTTCATCCAGTCTGGTTACATGTCCTGTCCATCGTCATTATTTTTATTCCACAACCTTCAGCACGCGCCGTCCTCCTGGTACAGGTCATAGCCTCACCATTAACAAGAAATTAAACCTATTTGTTGCAAGAATCCGTTTATCAATTTCGTCCTCCTCGTTTCAATTGCTGTTGATGGAACTCCCTAAATTATTAGTGAGTTTTGTGTACAATTTTTTAAGCCATTTTATATGCTATAAGCTTTTTGTAATTTTATAAATTTTATAAACAACAAATAAAGTAAATTTTATAGGAAATGGCATAATAATTAGGCACGTGATTTATATCTAGTAATATCACACTTTTAGGGTAAACAACCTAACATAACCTAAGATTTATCACTTTGGTTGGATCTTATTTGAAATTCATACAATTAATTGGACCTGGAATTCTTTCTTTAACCTGCTACTACGCCTCATCACTTAATTGGTCAATATTTTACTGTCAATACGGACTAACTCCAATGTTTATCACACACCCACCTGAATAATTAATAGGTGAATTGATGTCTCACTGGGTTCGTACATAAACTCAGCATAAAATAAAACGTATTTAATATGGAGCAGACTGATAAAAATTGAAATGCTGACTATGTAGCCCGATAATATGAATGGAATCCAGTGGAACAAGCGAGAAAAATCAGCCATTCAATGTGGGTTTGGTAAAACGAAATAGTTTTTATGCAAATATCACAAATTAATATTCACCCATTTCAATTATTCTAATTGATTTTCGAGCCCAAGTTGGGAGAACTTTGAATAAAATTAGTTTCCGAGAAATGTTACAAGAACTGGAATCGAGGATCGAGTAATCTAAATTTGGTCTTGCGGCAAATATGGAGATTAGTAAGTGTGCCAGACCAATAAATTGTGCACTGGAGTCTTGTAGGTGGTTGTTTCTTTTCGCTTTGGAGCCGTTTAGAGCGCGCGGCAAAAGAGGAAAAAAGAGAGATCCTCTTGATCTATTCTCAATTCTAAAATAAAACAAATCCGATCGTGATTATTTCGACCCTGCTCGTGTCAAATTTAATGACTTTGGCATTGGTAAAATTAGAAAAAGACAGACAGAGAGAGACGCTTTAACGAGAGAGATTAAGGCTGTCGCCGTCGTGGCTGTAAAATCTTTTATTTCTTTGATTAAATAATATCCACATTGACCTCGATTCACACTCCATAGGTAAATTTACGTGGAGAGGGTGCCAATACTAGTGAAATTTAAATAAATAAACAGCCCAATTGGTTGTTAGATAGATAAATGGCAAAACCAACACTCAAAGCGCCAATTGACAGATGGACGGAATCAAAGTAGGCAATGGCACGATTATAGTAGGCCTTGCGGTGGTCAAAATGACGATCAAAATGGAGGATTTTTGGAGAAGAAGATCGCTTTAAAGAGATAATCAGCGATCGATTTGTTCGCATTGCATATTGGAAGTCGTCGGACTTTCCCTCACGTCGATCGTCGGGGCTCTCCACCGCGCGCGCGCTCTGTTGTCTTGTGTTTTGCCGTGTCATCGAATTCCATTGACCAAAAGAAAACACATAGAAGAGTGAATGACCACTTATTACCGTTATCGACTATATAGTACATCTATATATTTTCCATTTACATTGCAGCTCTTTGGCCAGAAGCAGCACCAGAGATCGCGGCGAGAACCGAAAAAAGCAGTCGGCAAAAGTCTGCAGAGCGAGAGAAAGAGGAGACCTGTTGGATCGCTCGCAAATTGTTTAGCACACATCCACTGTTTCGGCCAACTTGGGGATCGTCGATCGTGTAAAAAATTCTTCGCCTAACCTAAATGATGTGTGTTCTGCCATAAAATTGATTGATTAGGTCTCTATGTGTGTGAGAAGCTTTCTTCAGCAAAGCTAAACTCAACTTTATAATCGACCAAGTCGAAAGATATTGGAAAACGATTTTCTTTCACTCATTTGAATTTCAATTTTCCGCCAATCATTTAATTTCATTTCGAAATGAATGCACTTTTCTAATTGACCATAATTTTCAGCTCGGATGGAAAATATCGATCACTTGCTTGTGAAGTGCGCAGAAATCGAATTGAATCCGCCTTATCGCCAAATAAAGAGCCAGCAAACTGTTATCGCTGGAGATGTCTGCGGTTCCGTTAGCACTCCGTATTGACAGTAATGGTTATTACAATTTATATTGCGACCACACTTCTTTCTGTAATCAATAGTTCGTGCCAACTAACCCTTGACGGTTTCCATTTCTAGACTTTCTATATTGACATTTTTATTAACGTGTTTCCATTTTGATTTATTATTAAAGGCGAGAAGAACATACTTCAAGAATTAACTAATTTACAATGTGTCGAAGTTAAAAAACACTTATAATCTATAGTAAATAGAAAAGATTATTGATGTTCTTTCTTAGTCTATCTCTTTCCAACTTCCAAACTCTCAATCTCTGTCCCTATTAAAAATTTATTTTTTTAATTAAAAATAGACAAATATTAGTCTTAGGTAATAATAAACACACAAGAGCTACACTTTTGTTCCAACCAGTAGCATTAGAAGAAGCATTTTTAATGTCTTTCTTCTTGATAAATCAATTAGTTACTTTATACAAGTTATCAGTTCGCCTTTGTACACTTTTTATCTTTTTAATAATTTGGAATCAATAACCGTCAAGGTATCATATCATAACAGTTAGAATATACTACATAGTCTCAAGAGTTCGAAGTTCAGAAGTTCGAAAATGGTGAATGGAGGATCCTACACAACGAAGAGGCCTATGATCTATACCAGGATGACACCGTGATGAAGTTTGTGGAGTTAAATAAATTGCGATGGACAGGACATGTAACCAGGCTGGATGAAATCCGATTCCCAAAAAGGGTAATGGAAGCACGACTGACAGGAAAGAGACCAGTTTCATATAAAGAAGAATAAAATCTTTATAATAAATAATTTTGAATAGATCTTTATTTCCTAAATTAGGGTATTTTTGTCGTGAACTCATTATTAAAAAAACAATAAACATAATGCATGAAATTTTAATTTACATACTTCTGCGAAAGACACGAGTAACGATTATAAATGTTTGTTCATTTGATTAGTATATAGATTCATTTTATGTTACTCTAATAAAATATAATCTGTAATTAGAAAGTTGTATTGACAAAATGACATTAATTTTAGTCCATTTCATTTTTACTAAAATGATGTTGACTTTGAAAGTAAATCTTGACCTACTAAATATTGAAATTGATCCTATATCATTATATATTTAAATGTCTTATATAAGTGATATTACTGATTATAATCACAACAATAATTTGGAATATAATAGTCCTGATAATTATTTCTTGCATAAATTTTTTTGAATCAGAAATTAATGAGAAATAAATTTCCCCAGAAAGACCCAAATATAACATTTTAAATCGCCATTAGAAAGACATTTCAAAAATGTAATTTGCACAATGTTACAAATGTATCGATTATAATAATGATTGAATTATTGCAATATCCGTAACATTCAGCCTCATTACTTGTCCAGAATGTGGCACTTGATCGTAAACAGCCAAATTGTTTTGCAATAGTCGGTATGTTGGTTTTTTAATCCGTTCATTCAACCATTAATTCAATTATAATATCAAGTATTTGCGGTATATCAACACACAATGTAATCACTTTCGTACACACTCTTTCTCTCTCTCTCTATCTCTCTGACCGAGCAAAAAGTGGACACTGGTAAAAAGCCACTTGAACTCAATAAAATATTTTTGTAAAGAAACTTATTACAAGTCTGCGCCGAAAAAAGTACTGTTGGGCCACTTGCGAAATCTGTTTGTATTGATGCACACACTCAAGCAGAGAGGCTTCTTTTGGCCTCACAGCCACTATATGGAAAAGCCGCAAAGAACACAAGCCAGCAAGAAGAGTGGCAAAACAGGCTTGTGTTTTTAAATTGTCCAATTTGAATCGAGAATTTCGACTCTTCGCCAATCATTTGAACACGATCCGAACATTGATTACGATTTAACGACGCTCGGTGTGGCGTTATTGATTCTTAAGCAGAGAGTCGTGGAGAATATTTTAGCAAGATTATCATATTTTGAAGTTTCTACAGAATACATTGATTTAAATTGAGTAAATTCACCAGAATCCGCATTTTTGAAACGAAAGAGCTGTGCGCGCATCAACCGATGAACCCGGGAATTTCCACACCACATTTTCCATAACTGGAATTCCGGAAGCACTTTTCAATCGATATTGCTGCCTTATGGTTTAGAAATCGACATTGAGTGATTGATTGCAAATAGGGTTTCGGTTACCTCTTTGGCCGCAACTGGAATTCGTTTTTGTAAGAGGCCATTACCATTTTCACTTTTCAGCCCAGAACGCTACCGTTTGAGGTTAATTTAGCATTCATTATGCGGTCGTCATGTCCGTTGACCCACCCGAGCACCGACTTAATTATTTTGTAATTTATGAATAAGCAAACGCCACGGTTCACACACAAAATTCATCATTTCTGGCTTCTCAAATCTAATTCTGACACTGCAGCATATTCTTCTTCCTTCTCCTCAATTCAGTTCACAACATACCTATACATAATTCTACATTTTTATTTGGAAAAAAAATTATTACAATCGCGTGTGAACTCAAGTTTCATTGTTCGCAAATTACCGTTCTGCAATTAATGATGGGACTTTAATAGTTGGATGAGCGGTTGTCCGCAAAGTTATATGGCTATTTTTCTGCTTTGGCGCTCTTTTCAAACGACTTTTATCAAGAAAATAATATCCAGGAGATTAGATTAGGAAATATATGTGTATGATATTTCAGGAAAAAGAATATAAGGCTTTAAATAGTCTTCCACAAATTAATATTAATATTGTTATCAAATTCTGTACCTTTTTCTCATTAACACTGAAAGAAACGTTTGTTGAACAATCAATTACGTTTATTACTAATTGAAATGAAACAGAAAAACTTTCTATAAACAAGATAATTAGTAAGAATTTATTATGCAAATTTTATGGACTATTGTTGCAAATAATTATTATTGAATGATTTACAAGTAATAAAGAAGTTTATTATATACTTGGTTACCAATTTCATTATTCACTCACTCAAATGTTTATATCTAAATCGTCTAATGAACAATTTGTAATACATATGGTAATAAAACTAGTAATAATGATAAAATTACCACGGTTCTAAGCAACACTATGTTCCACATTATTAATCCTCAAAGAAATTTGATATTCTTTAACAAGCCCGATCTGAAAAGCGGATGATAAAAATCAAAAAATTATAAGAAATTAAACAAGAGATGTTTGACCTTCCAAATTAAGTGTTTAAATTTGATTTGATTAAATCCAAATATTTACAAATTTTGAAGGTGAACAATTTTTTGATTTGAACATTGGCATAAATATTAAATGTCATTCATAATACCCTGAAATAACATTTTTTTAAAAACATGTTGCTAAATTAAACATATTAAATTATTACTGAACAGAATTAATTATATTTTAGAGGGCCAAAAACAAACAGAAATGTAATATTAATTTATGAATATATTTCATCGACGATTTTTTTCATACGTTGGAACATTTTGTTGCAAAATTATAAAACACATTCCTAACTATATAAGTTTGACTGGTTATTTTTGCTGATCATTCGTTATATTTGATACTTTACCTTACTAACTGTCTATCATTAACTAACCTTAAACCTTTCCTTATACTGTGTTTGACCTATACTGCCCTCGTGAGCGGTGCCGAATGGCGGGTCGTTGGCACATATATCCTATCCACCTCCCTTAACAAAAAAGTAGATAATGAAAACGACTACATAGGGAGGAGGTGGTGGGCGGCACTCATCACTCCAAGGAATCACGATGGTGCAATGTTCCGGTGATCATTCATATGTATTTATATATATGAATGAGGGCTTTAACTCAGTCATGGGTTGTTTGGTCCAATTTTACATTACATTCGTTATATTACATGATCTTTAATTGCTGTTTGATGAAAATCTTTGATTATGACCGGTAGCAACCTTGAGTTAATTAAGGTTATATATTAACTTTTCTTAGATTTGAAAATAAATCCTAACCGTACTAACTGTCCCTATAATTTAACTCTTTTCGTATTATGTGTCAGATTTATACTACCCTAATGAGTGGTGCCAAATAGCGGATCGGCCGTACACTTGCCCAGTCTTATCAGAAGAAGGAGTAAAATTATGTGAGGAGGAGACATTAATTACAAGAAAGATTGACCTATAGATCTGTAAAAATCTTCTTTTAATATAAGGCTTATAAAAATGAACATCACATAAATGCTTTTACATAAATATTCCAAGTATGTATTATAATAACTTTATATTCCATTAAATTCTTTTAAAATCTGGTCATAAACTAAGTGTCTTTAAACTTTAAACTGATTAATGAAAGGAGGAGTTTAGTCTATGTAAATGAAGGGAAGTATTACGTCAATCCACTAATTTGCTGTCATTTGATTTACTTAATTAAAAGACGCTGGTCGGGGAATTAATGCTCTTCTTTGTCGTCTGCAGCGAGGCTGGTGCATTAAATCGGGTTGAAACCGAAACCCCATTAGCATTGTTGAAATGCAAATAGCTTACTTTGTCGAAATCGCCATCACTATTTATACCTTAATTAAGGTAATTCGCTGGCATGAGTTTGCTGGTTTCGAAAAAGAGACAAACACCATCGTTGCTGCCGCTGCTGCTTGTGGAGACTACATTCCAATCCGTCCAGTCTAAGCGGTTATTGATTTCACTGGTATAAATTGTACACTGGTATTGGCCACAATAATAAAAATGCAATGGCAAAAGACACAAAAACAATGTTAAATGTCCGGTTTTAAATTTAGAAATTAAATTGTTGGCATTCTTGTTTTGCAATATTTATGGCCAAACAAATTCCAAGTGCATTTTCGACCACTTTCAATCTAAGCAACATTATCGATCAATTTGTGCTTTGCCGTGCGCAATCGAAGTAGGCTTTTCTCAAACATGAAGCGATCAATCTTTGATCTTCTTCACTCTCAATGATCATGATGGTGATTATGAAATTATTGCAAAAGAGGTCAATAAAAGTGTTAAAGACGTGTCGGCGTTGGGTGATCGCCCAATAAGACAACCTCAAAACCGATGAAATCATTTAACCTTTGCTTCTCATTGGCCAACCCAACAACAAGATGAAAAACAACGGCGATCATTACTGATCTTTACGGCAAATTTACAAAACGATGAATTATTTTCGCTGGCGACGATCCGAATACAATTGAGTTTCGTGTAATAACACACGAGTTTTTTATGCGTACCGAAACAATTCAATATTTATTTGGTAATCGAAAATGAATTCATAAATGTCAAGACACCAATTTCATTGACAAGAATTTCATTGTTCTTAAATAATTCAAAATAAATTAAAAAACTAATATCAATGAATATTGAAAATTTTTTAAATAATTTGAACCCAATATACAGGTTTGTTACCCGCCTCATAGCCTTCGATCCAGCTGGGATTCGATCCCTGGGTGGGTTAGATTGACTGGGTCCTTTTTTAACTGGTCTAAAAGTGCTATTATTTGACTAATAATACAACAAATAAACAAATAGTCATGAAAAGTCTGAGCCCGTTGAGGTTAAGACTCCTCATGTTCCTTACAGGAATTGAAAGGGAATTTTTTTTAATACAGTTTAACAAACCTGTATTGAAAGTCATTAATATAGTTAAAAATATGTTCCAGAACGAAAGCAAAGGCAATAACATACTACATACAAGTATTATACCGATAGTATGGAATTCTTACTTTTACCGCCGTTCTTCTGCGATAATTTTTTCTGTAGATATTGAAGTATTGCTAAATGATATATTCTATAATTCATCAAACAATAGATAATAGTCATATGAGTATTGTGTCAAACCTTCTCCAATGACAGTATTAGCGGCTTCCATTATCTGTCTGCATTTGACTCCCGTTTTGCTTCAAACGACTTCTACTACTAGTAATCTTTTCCTAGTCACAAATAAATTAACATCAAAATGTCCGCCTTTAATTTACACTTAGCACATTTGCCTCTATTGATTAAAGCTCTTTTTTAGAGGCAATTAAGATTTCCGATCTACGTTATTGAGAAAATCGACAACTGAAAAGGTAATGTTATTCGGTGAAAATTCTTTTTCTAAAGCGCTAGTATACTGAAATTAATTTAAACACTGAAATTGCAACTACAGTTTTACTGAAAATCAATATCAATTTATGTTAATTCAAAGTTAAGAATAATGGCAACCACAAAAATTTATCAACTGTAAATCTTTAACAAAGCTTAAATTTATTTTATAAGAGCCTTGTCAAAATCCAAATAATCTTGTTTTATTTTTTTTAAAAACAAAACAAAAAATAAATAGATTGCAATATCAATGATTTCCACTAATTTATTTTTTTTTGAACTCGAAAAACCAGTAACGAAAAAGGAAAGTGCATTCAAATAACTGCAACGTTTTAAAATGGTGTTATCCGTTCTTTGCCTTTCAGAGTTAGCTGTGATTAATTTAATTTAATTAAATAAATTTTTAAGCTTTTTACTCTCATTGACACCCCTCACATTAAAAACCATTGATCAAATTCAAATAATGTCGCCAAATATTTCTGCCATATTGTTATACATAATTACTACAGTTAACTAAAAACGAAGGCTAGTACATTACATACTATAACGAAAAATTAAACGAATTGTGTTATAGTTTTCGATTTAAAATTGAATTTTACACCCGAAGTCGACAAATATAATTGCAATCCATATAAACTTATATACAAATTAAGAGTGTCATAGTTTTCTAATGAAATTCAAATAATTTCCACGATTATGGAAATAATTTTTGATAACAAAAAAAATCTTTTATAAATACAATATGAGCCTAAAGCATTGCAGCACAATGTTAAGAACTAAGCTTTTAGTTTTTTTTTCTTATTGCAATTGAGAGAATGGCCATCAGCAATTTCAACTGTTGTCATTGCAATTGGGAGAGTTGTTCAAGCAGCACATTACTTTTATAATCAGTAGTCAAAGAGGTGCAGAAAGGTTTGTTAAATCAGTAAGATTAGTTGAAAAATATTATAAAATAATATTTTTTGCACTCCCGTATCGAAACATACTCATTTCGATATCCATTTGCGTTTCGTAATGTTTCACTTTATGGCACTCAGTGAAAATTTTGAATTTTTTTTAACTAGTGAAATAAATGTCATAAACTATCCAACAGATTTGTCTCATTGTTAAAATTTGATCGCCAAAATATTGGTCTCGGCTATGTCATACGAGCGTGATTATGTTTCAAATTATTTAACGTTTCCTGTTTTAAAATTTTTATATTTACCGTTTCAACAGCCATCTACATATAATTTGGCTATTTTTGTTCGATTTTTGGCACATTACGTAAATATCATAGATAAATATGCTTAACTGTATAGTCTTTTCCTATAAAAGAGTTGGTTTCAATTGTAATATTAAATTTTAAATATTTAAATTAAATATCAATAATCAATAAAATAGAAATATATCTCTGAATTTCAAATTTATAGCTTTAAGTCAATTAAAAAATATGACCAATTTCGGGTCAAACATATAAAAAATTCTTATTTAATTTCTCATGCACTGCACAAGCAATAACTTATACCGATTTACCAATAAACATTTTATAAATTATGATTATTTGGGGTTTTAAGTTACTTTAATGGCAAAATTCATGAAACAAACATTTGTTCTAATAACTGTTAATAAAACTATGTTTCTTAAAAGACTATTTTTAAAAAATTAAAAACATTGCAAAATCAATGATTTCCATTAATTAACTTTCTTAAAAACACGATTAATCAACAGTAACTAACGAAAGTGCATTCAAATAACTGCAACATCTTAACAGCAATAAAACTGGTGCTACCCGTTTTTTTTCCTTTCAGAATTAGCTGTGATTAATTTAATCTAAAAAGTTTTACGCATTTATACTCTCAATGACACCTAATACAATTACGAAATGTTTTCTTTAAAGTATGATAAATAACAGATACATTGTTGGTTGAATTTTATTAAATGAATGTACTCCAATATCTGCAATAAAGAATATAAAAAACCTTTTGTAATTATGTTACAATAACTCTAAGTATCTTTGTCCCAAATTTATATCATAATAACTTCAGTAACAAAAGATTTAAATCATTTCAATAGTACCTTGTTTGAAAATATTTAAATAATAATTATGATATAACACAAATATCAGAGGTCTGTAATTTATATATGAATGATTTTATGACCATTTTGAATTTGAAATTTCTCACAATAAATTTAATAGTATACTGTAATTTAAATTAATTAAAACGTTATAAATTTTAATTATATTAAAATTGTTGAGTATTAAGACAAGAATACAGAGACCATAATAAATGTGGAGATATCGTTATTAAATCAAATGACCTTTAAATTTTAGAGTAAAAGAATAAACTGGTTCCACTCTCGAAACTTTCACCAGAAGATTCGTGGTAGAATTATTGCAATTTACTTCGGGTATGCCACAAATTCGTGGATCATTTGTCTTGTTAATAATAATTGCTTCATTATTTTAACAATCTTCTCATTAAATATTTAATATCCGAGTTGAAAATTCCCATTTTTTTCTTATTCTTCTGCGGAGAAAGGAGGAATTTTGAAAGATTTTGGTGTTATTTGACAATTGAATCGTGGCTAAAATTACAATTTGTAATTGTTCTTGAACAAACAGAAATAATTTGGGGGATTGTCCATCTTCTGAATTTCGGTGGATTTGTGTGTTTTCGTGCTGGCAAAATCCCTGACGTGACAAAATCACACACTTGTGTGAACAACGTGGGAGATTTATGCTTTCTTCTGCTTTTTGCTTCTGTTGCTGCCTCTTCTTCTTCTCCTCCGCGTTGTTCTTCTTCTTTGCACAGGTATTTTGATTTTTTGTAGTCGCTTTTTAGATAAGACTGAACAGTGCTGGGTGAGCGAGGGGAACGCCATTTCCACATTTCTACGATATCAGAGCGTGTGGATTCTCCCAGAACGAAACTCTGTGATTAGCATTCTAGAATTAATTTTATAAATCAAGTCGCCTTTTACATTGTCTATATATTCTCCACGACTACTCGGTTCCAATGAAGCTTTTTAACTGTTTCTTCTGCAATCATTTTTTTTTGTTTCTGTATTAATAAATATTTTGATTTTTCTCATGGAAGTGATTCACTGATACCAAATGCCGGTTTCATTTTGTATGTTAATTCAAAAGATATTCAAATTTATTAAATGGAAAAATATTGATAATACTATTTTTAGATTCCATTAAAATCCTGTATTTTCATAACAGTGGATAAATATTATATTTTCAAAATGATGAGCAGGTTTTTAATAATTATTTATACAGCATGGTTGATAGGTAAGACATTATTTAACACTAGCTGCTTTAATAATGCTGTGCATTTGGATTTGTAACATTAAAATAATATTTTAAAAAAATGCTCATTAAGTATTTATTTATTAACAACGGAAATTATAAAAATATAACAAATTTACTTCAATTTTGATATAATATTAAGAATTTGCTGTTCTTAAAGATAGTAATATTAATTTTTTAACATTATTTTTTAATTAAAAATGTTTAGAAAAGATATTGCTTTTATTTAATTTTTAAGAGTCATAATTTATTATTAATTTTTCATAACAAAATTAAATTGAAAACTAATTTTTAAATCTTGAATGAACTTTTAGGTTCTTTAAAATATAATATTTTGAGAAATGTACATAAAATAAACATATTATATTACATATGTTTGAAAATAGGAAATAATTTCTTAATTTATCTCATATTTTATTTAAATTAATTTCAATTGTAAAAAATTATTAAAAAAATTCGAAGTTTGTTTTCAAATGTATGAATTGAAACCCTTTGCTATAATTTGTGTCTAAATAAAGATAAATCCGAATTTCTTAACAAAATTTACATATAAATTTATATTTTATATTAGACTTTATTAATACCCCTTTGTGTATAAAAAAAAGCTCGACTAATTTATATTATATATATATTATTTGTTTCACAGGAAAAGCTCATTTTGAATATTACTAAACTTGTCTTAAAATGTCATCGGATTTATTTTTAAATGAAGGTCCTAAATTTGTATGGGTGACTATAAATTTTTAACAAAGAATATTATTATTTGTTGCTCTTGTTTTGCTTTTTCATAAATTAAGTAACTTGTTTTTTTCATTTTGAATTTAAGAGTTTTGTTTTTAATAAAAATTCTTTTTGTAGTAATTATGCTTATCTTTCTCAAAATTTAATGAAGATACTGCTTAACCATGAAGAAGAAACAAGTCCAAATTTTGTGTTTGTGGCTTGAAATTTCATACAAATTTCAAAGTCCAATTCAAATTCAATATTAGTAACCAATTTGTTTCATTAAAAAATTGTCAATTTAAATTTTTTTACAACAAAATGTCGTCTTAAAAAGTCATTTGTTTTTTTAAATTAAAAAAAATCAGTTTTATCAAAATTTTAATGTAAAACTATTGATTTGTGTAATAGTATATGTGCCGTGAGCGATACTTTATTGATTTTATTTAATTTTGTTAAAATTGATTTTAACTTAAAAGAAATTAAATAAAACTTCATAATAAATCTGTATATTTATGTTGTTCTTTGAAATAATTTTAATTTATTTCCTCAACAATAGACAAACACTTTTTAATCTCTTTTATTATCTGTTTACATTAACTAGTATTTTAATAATGGCTTCGAAGTTTATTTCTCAAACCTGTTAATTTGAGTTGATAACTCAAGTACTTTTGCTCTATTATGTTTCTTAATGGAGATAAAAACTAATTCCAGTTCAAAATTTACATATCAACGTATTATCAAATTAGACTGAATAAGACTACATAAGCAGTACTTCACATACATTGTAACAGCTGTTTTCAATGTAACGCTCTTACTTAAAATTACAACGAGATTTTTTTAAAATGAAAGCTATTTTACGAGTAAAAATTCAAGAAATTAGACACGCAAAAAGAATATCATTTTATTAGTTATTATCATTTTATTGAACGTTATCCATTACGTCATTTGGTCAAAGGGTTATTTTACAAAAGGTTCGATTGTACCGATAAAATTTGTGATATTTTCTTTACAATATAATAGTTTAACTAAGTGCCTGCGCAATAAATTGTACAATTATTTTAATAAATCTATTGTAAATTATGTTATTTTTCCCCATATTTATAAATAAAAGCACATTTATAAATAAAATAAATCCTGATTTAAAGCCATTCAATTCAATAGGAATAGAATATCAATAGTCTCTATTACTTAAAACCCGAAAAAAGCAACAGCAATTTACAAAAAACGGAAGTGTATTCAACTTTCAGCAATTTTTTTCCAGGGGCCAAAATGGCACCGCACTGATCTTGTTTTTTGTATAAGTAGCTGTGATGAACCTAATTCCAATATTTTTTCCTACTTTTTAAATTATGGAAAATACCAGAGATATTGATGGTTGAAATCAATAAAATGACTGTATTCAACTTTTTGCATGGGAATCTGTCCCTTTTTTTAAATTTAACGGTTACTTTTTTAAAAGTTTTTTAATATATTATAAAATCAATTATGTTTGGATTAGGCTCATTTTTCTCGAAATTTATTATTGTAATGTGTTTTTAGAAATCATAAAAAATGCAACATTTTAATGATTAACTACCAACTATATAAGAAATAAAGTATTAATTGATGATAATACGCTTTAAAATAAACTACTTAAATTTTTTAATATTGAAATTTAATTTGGGAGATTTTAATATTTAATAAAAATTAATAACTTCGCTTACTCTGAATTAAATACTTTTATCATGTGGGATTATTGCTTGATTGGAATTGATTTAAATATTAAATTATAATCTAGTTTCTAATATCCATTTAGAAATATCATATTATTATAATGCACTTTTCAGTGTTATAATAGGTATGCGATAATATTAATTGCATTATTTCAGGCGTCGTCGATCGATCGATCGTCGCCCCATAGTGATTAGCATAACGATTATGGGCGATTACGGTTTCGACATTACCTTTATAATATAATAATAACAGCAAACGGCTCGAATTGCGATCACTTTGCCGTAAACTGGAACGACAAAATTACACTTTCAAATTCCATTTGATAGCTCTCTTGGGTCTGTGCAGTCGTCGTCGTCGTCATCGCCTTCGACAGCAAATATTGAAATATTGATTGATCGTGTTGCGTTTTCGATCGTTCTTTTGATCACCTGTTGGCTGGCGATTGTTCGATCTTTCTATACCTCCTCTCTCCCGTTTGAAAAAGAAAGAGGTGCGTATTAATTTGATTGGGCTAATTGAAACTGTTTTTACTAATGGGCAAACAAACTACTCCACAACTTCTTGTGTGTGTAATTTAAGCCGCTGATATTCGAATTAAAAGGAAAAGATAATCGTTAAACATTAAAAGAGCGCCCAAAACCGATTATTCAATTGGAAAACAAGAAAGAAAAATTGACCTAATATAATGGATAGAGCTGTAATTGTTTACTCGAACCCAGGAGAATCACGGCTCTTTAATTGGTGGAAATTATATAGCTGGGTAATTTTATGACGACATCAATTTGCTTAAGCAATTCAATATTTTATATATTCAATAGAGTTTAAATCCTAATACAAAACCATATTTTTTTTGGAAATTTGTTTAAAATTTCGTAAAATTTTAAAAAAATTTGGCTTCTTATTATTATTTTCAATTTCATATCGTTAACTTTTCTCATTAATTTCAGTTTCGTATTGATATGCTATTTACACTACAATCTAAAAGAATATTTTTAACATTTGATTTCAATTTATTTTAAAAATATCTCCTAATCAGATGTTTCATTTTTTTAATTTTTAAAATTAAAAACAATAAATATAAATATACAATTTTATAATTATTAAAAATCAGTTGTGTCATAAATAACTGTTTTCAGTTTTGGTTAATTGACATTGATATTACTGTACTTATATTTGTTCTGTCACAGACTTTAAAATCACTATTAATGTTAATTTATACTAGTTCATTATTTCAAAACAAATGGTATTTTTATTTCAATATTTTTCTAATTTTTTTAAATGCTAATAATTTTAATATATGGTTTTAAATATTGCTTGTTTTTTAATCGCAATTAATGTAAACAAAAACATAATTTCCCATTTATTTCAACAACTTCGTTTTGGGCTATTTCTGCATAGTACTTTCTTCTTATATTAGGATCTCCCAACAGCTTCCACACTTTGTTCTGATTTTTGTCTGGATGACATTTTAATAATAAATTCTAGTGTGATTCCTTAACCCCATAAGAGTAGAGTCAGGGAAGCAGTCAATAGTTTCCAGCTATGTTACAACTTTCCATTATCATGATCTTATATGTTAATGTTCGATTTTTTAAACTGAACTGACATCCTAGTTCAACTTTAGTACCGCACAAATCAGATTACAAATTTGATCAAGTTTAAAAATATTCTTTATTTTAGCAAATAATTTACGTTATATAAAATATGGGCCGGGTGGCGCAGTGGTTAAAGC
>JXOV01005264.1:3888-16925 GCA_001014945.1 Clogmia albipunctata
CAACGGGTTTTTGCGACATTTCGGTGACTATTTGTTTTCAGTGTATTATTAGTCAATTAATAGCACCTAGACCAGTTTTGAAAAAGGACCCAATTAACACATCGGCCACGAGACAGACTGATTTATTACTAATTTAAATTTAAACCATCCGGTAGAACAGTCAAAAACACACATACATCCGCAAATACAGTTAAACCCTACATAGCAAAACTGACGTACATATAAATTTGATTGATTTCGTTCACGGAGATCACACATTAATAATAAAGAAAAAGCACAAAGAATTCTTTAAAGCCCGTTTTGCTATAAAACGACTTTGATAGAACAAATTTGAGTGTCATAATATCAATTTTAAGTTACAAAAATGCATAAAAGAATTTATTTATAAATATGTATATTCTTTTATTAAAATATAAAATTTAGAAAATAGAGCTTTTTATAATTATGGTCGATTCACAAGCATTGTATAGATTAAATTAAGATAAATAATTGTAATTGCTCTGAACCAATTTGATATGAATTTGTAATTCTCTAATAGAAAACCGAATAAATTCGTTCGTTTTTTTGTTCATATCGATTTAATTCTATAATCAAACCCATATTTTAAGTTTAACAATTGAGCTTCAGTGAAATTGTATTGTTACAATTTTATTTTTGCAGTTGCTCCGGAAGTTCGAACAGCAGCCAGCGTTGTTCACACAAAGATTGGATTTCGGGCGGTTCTGGAGTGCATTGTCACTTCTTTTCCAGCAGCCACAGTCCACTGGTTCCACCATTCAGCACCACTCAAAACAGATTTCAGAGTCACACGAACGGATTTGAATATGGTAATAAATTGTTTTAAAACTGAGAGTATTTTTTTCAAATGGAGATTGTTTAAAATAAACATTAAACTCTCTTGACGGACAAAATATTAGTGTTTTTTAACTAAACCATGTTATGAAGTATTTAATATCTATGTATCAATTATATTTGTTGAAAAAATATTTTTGTACGAGCGAATCTTTGAGAAAACTGGCATTTAAATATCTTTTATAGTAGTTTCGTTTTGTTAAACACTTTATATATTTAAAAGTACAATTTTTTTCTAGTCTCTTATTCAATAACATTAAAAAATTGATTTAGTTTAAATTAAGTCTCTAAGTATAATTTGTTCTGCATGATAATATACATTTAAATTTAAAATTATTTTATGTTTTTATTTTTTTATTTTTTTTCTATTACATTCTTGGACGGAACTTGGGGTAGTCTCAACCTCAACCATCGGGTGTTAGATTTCTCATAAATCTTCCTTTTTAGTATATTAGTAGTCAATTAATAATTTATAATTCGCTACGAATATTATTTCGCAATGTTATTGATATACACAAATGGAAACTTTTTTCGCGCTAGAAAGATATCCGCCAGGGATTTGATCCCATTTCCTCGAGGAGGATGTCCAGGGTATTAACCACTGGGACACAGAGGTAGATTTTATGTTTTTATATATGATATAAAAATATAATTTTATATTCCAATTTTAATACAAAAAATGGTGAAATCATTTTCAGAGATTAATTTGTATGGTTTTTTTTTTATTAATTTACCACAAAAAATACAAAACGGATTTAATATATCCAACAGAATTTAGAAGTTTTAATTATTAATTATGTTAAATTTTAGTAATTTCCAAATAAACCAAATTTAATAATATTAAAATATAAAATTATTGTGAAATGAAGGAGAAATACGGATTAGAGTGATTATACAGGTAAAGTGCCTTCTGGACCACTCTTAACATTGCAATGAAAAAAGTTCTAGTTCTTCTTTATTAGTAAATGTTTCAAATTTTGTGATGTTGTTTATATAATATGTATATCTGACCTACAATTGAATTATAAAAATTCTGATTTATAATAAGTTGTTTATAATTAGGGAGTTCATTTTTAAACCAAACAATTGTTTCTCATATATGTCATCTTATACAAAGCCGCTCAACCTTAACTAAGTTGTCCAGATATTAGCAGTTGAATGTCAACATTTAGCATATTAGAGCCAAAGAATATTGTCTTGGGCTATATTGATGGTATACAACTACTTTAAAAGACTTTTGTCATAAAATTATCATTAATTTCCTTGCATACAGCGGAGTCGATGACGTTTCCACTACTACTACCACCACATATCTGGATAACCTTATTGTTAAGTTAGCGTTGATCGAAAAAAAGTCGCTGAATTCGGTTACTTGTTAAATCAAAAAGTTGATAATATTTTAAACCTTTTATGAAGTTATCTACCTTTTTATTCGTATTAAATTTATAGAGCCGAATTAAAAAAAAATATTGGATTTCTTCACACGAAATCAAAATAAAGTATGACAGGAGGTCGATGTCCTAGTCCTCATTTTAACAATAAAAAACCTCAGCCAGGTCGATTCATGTAATTTTTCTCCCGGCTGATGACGTCACGGAAAATCCGGCCAACTTATACAAGGTTGAGCGGCTTTGTATAATATCAAATTCTTGGTCGGATTTGTCCTATTATTCCATTTCATATCAAGAATTACTAAAAATCGATTTCTTTCAGAACCCAAATACCACCGTGATAAACTACGTTTCTGATGTGAGGCACATTTTGACTGTGAAGAACGTAAGGGACAGTGATCTGGGGATGTACGAGTGTCGAGCTGAGAACAAGATCGGGGTGAAGGGGGCTATCATTGAGTTGACTGGCAGACCTCTTCCTTCTGTGTTTAAACAGTCTCCAATCGCATCGTTGCCAAGGACCTACAATTTGATTTGGCAAACGGAGTCTTTGTCTCCAATTTCCGAATACAAGGTCAAGTTTAGGGAAGTCCAGTCAGGAAATATCACTCCCCAATCCCGAGTGAATCACGACGACTGGAGAGAGTTCACGATTCCCTCGGCAGACGTCTCTGGAGGACCAATTCACAGCGACAGCTACGTTCTTCAAGGCTTGAAGGCAGCTGGAGTCTACGAGGTGACGATTCAGTCAAGGAATCGCTACGGATGGAGCGAGCCAAGCATGCCAGTCAAGTTCGCAACTGGTGGAGAATGTGAGTCTTTCATTTTTATTACATTTCTTTTCATATTTTTAAATTGCATTTGATTAAAATTGCAGTGAATACGCAAAAGCTTTCCACGGAAACTGTTGAATACGAGGAGGTGGAGGATAATTTCATAGTCGAAGAGGCACCGATTGGAAATTTCGATTACTCTTCCACACATTCCAGCTCCAGCTCGATTCTAAGAAAAAATATTGTTATCCTGTTATTAACAGTTGCCTTCCATGTAAAATTAACAAGAAGAAGATAGCCTTTTTAAGATAATAAAGTTAATTTCCTTTGTAATATTTCGTTTCATTCTGGGATTTTTTTTTATTAAAAAATGCAGTCAATTAATCATTATTAGGGTGGTTTGATAAGTAGTTGCCTACAAAAGAAATACGAGTAAGTCTACTATATGGTGATAACTTCTTTATTCAACTCACATTTCAGCCCAGCTGACAGTTGTTGTATAGGGTCAAGTCTGGTAATACAGTTCTTTTTTATCAATTACAATGGCTTTATGGAAATAACCAAAATAATTCATGACGTGAATTAAACTAATGTCAAGCAATTTAACATGACAAACAGTTTTTACATTTATTTGTTTCAGAAAGTACATACTAAAACGAAAAAGAAATTTTATAAAAAAATTAAACATCATTGTGGTTTTACTAATTTTATTGAATAAGAAATGTTTAAATTTCGTTATTCTTTTGTCATTAAGGCTCATTAAAACTAAATTTGCTCAAAACAGAACAAGTTAGGTTGATTATTTATTGTTGTAATAACCTGACACAGCGACCGTGGCTTGATATTCCATTGATGACGTCATAATCAGTATGTTTAACTTTGTTTTAGTGTGTGTGATTAAATTTGGGAAATAATTGCTTAATACAATATTATTGTGTGTTAAAATGATTAAAGAAATTTGTTTTTTTGCCGAAATGTGGAAATAATCGCAAAAGTTAGGTGCTTTTCATTAAAAAGTAAAGAAATGGTGTAAATCCCCAAAAGTTAAGAGTGTAGACAACACAATATATATTTGCTGTGATCGTTTTGAATCAGACTGACTCAAACGGACCCCACAGCCTCTCAAAAGAAAATCCGCTCGATTTCTTTCTTAACTTTGTTTGATTTAAACCTTTTCCAATATATATTTTTTTTCATCACATAATAACATTTTTATTCATTTGTGTTATTTAAATCAAAGATTGCCTCATGTCTTTCAAAGTTTGCATTGTTACCTGTACTAATTGAGTTAGGGTGACTCCATATCAATTCTAGTGATCCCAAAGATATGTGCCATTTTCACTTTCATATCTGATTTTGTTTCTATAATTTATATGGGTTTTCAAAATTTTGAAAATCTAGAGTCCGTTTACAACCAGTCTAGTGGCTAATAATTGACTAATTTGACTGTAAAACATAATCAAACCCGTTGGTTTGGACCCGCTATTTTTCTTACGGGAATTGAAAGGGAAAATTATGTAATTTTGGTATCATGATGGAAATGCCTGAATTTTCCTGAAAAAAGGACAATAAAATCACTTTTCAATAGTAATAGAGACTATAGTGTAATGTAATTCACGCTGGTTTAATCTCTGTCAATTCAAACAACAGGATTTTTAACAAAATTGATTTATAATATTTTGAATCTTTGTTTAATATTTTTTAATTATTCTTTGTGTTGTGAGTACTAAAAAAATTGGGGTATTTTAAAATGAGTGAAAAGATTTTTAAACTAACAGTGTAAGTTTTCGGCTCTTTTTGCACTCTCTCTTGCGCCAGAGGAATTTAAGTAAATCTTACGCTCTCTCCACCGAGTGGAGATGACGTCAAAGTGGAATGGATTGCGCCAAAACATGAATGTGGGAGATAATATTAATAAACACTATTTTCTTTTCATTTTATACAATTAATGTTTAAACAGCAACAACTTCATTAAATTAAATTTTAAAAGCAAACTGTCAAGACACTTAATATTTTAGCTTAATAATTCTTTTGCAAAAATCCGAGGAGAGAGTCTGATTTGATTTGATCTGCGCTGAGAGAAGTGGTAAATTGAATTTACTCTTCCACTCATGTGAGCTGCGCTTTGAATTCCTCTTTGAGAAAGGCGTTTTTGGAGGATAATATCAAACAAGTGGGATCAAAACCGCTCTCATTCTTGAAACTAATGCTTTTTAACAATAAGGTTCTCCAAATCTGACATCAGATTCCTAATTGCTTAAATAAGTTTCATGGTTTTGTGTGAAACTGTGAACCATGAGATCGGAAATAACTCCACTCATTAAGTAGATAAGTTTTTAATTTTAAAAACAACCCAATTTATTAAAATTGTTATAAAGATTTGTTGAAAACTGCATTGAATTTTATAACAAACACAAACGAAAAGAATTATCAAACACAAAAACCACATTTGTTCAACAAAATTTATAAAATAAACATTTAAATTATCCTCTCATTTATTTCCAAGATGACGGAGTTAAAGTTGTCGATTTTGGTTTTGAAGCTGTAGAGATGGGAGAAGGTCTTCGCGCAGCTGATCAGGTAGATGAAGTTGGTGAAGACGTTGCAGTAGATTTCGAAAACGGGGACTTTAATCTTGTAGATCTGCTTGTAGCTCATCACCGAGGAGATGACGTCGCTTAGGATGATCAGAATAATGACCAGAGAGCATCCGATTCTCAGAAGGGACTCTCTTTTCATGAATTTTCTCACGTTAATTCCATTTTTGTTCAAAAACGAGTTCATTTTGTCCATTTTTCTTAGGAAAACCTCCATTTTTCCTCTTTGTCGAACTTTTCCCAGGGTTAAATAAGCCGGAAAGAGGAGATTCACATATCGGTTCAACACCCAGGCACCTCGGATTATGTTGTTCCTCATCGGATTTTGCCTGGAGATCTTGCTCTTCGCCTGCTGCGTCAAATAATCGCAATAAAGCATCGCGAAAATGTGAAAAACGGTAAACGACACCCCAATTAGCGACACCCTTCTATTATTCTTGGACTTTCTCTCGAAAACGGGCTGAATTCCGGAAATTACAAGCAGAAAAGTCAGAATATCAACCTTTTTGATGAATTCTCGCACCGAATTCATCATCATTACATTAAAAAGGACTTCACTGTACTGATTTGCAATTTAATCGCAGGAGTCGTGTGATATTGTAAATGAAACATGCAATATTTTATTAATTGTCATGCAATCGTTTGTTTACTTTAAATAATTAGTTGTTATAACTATTGAATTATTTATTAATTATGTCAAAATTATAATAATTAAAAGTCTTGTAAAAATTTTAATTAAGTATGATTTTATTTGATTAAAAATATGATTTCTAATTTAGGTACCCTAATGGGTTTGAGTCTCGACTATTAGTAAGGGCGCAATTTAAGATTTATATAAATTGTTCAAATTACATTATCAAATGAAAATAACACATAATAAGAGTATTCAAATAAATCCTTGTTTGTATCGTTTTCCTTGTCACAGCTTATTTTTATTAGAAAGTTCTTCGTGGTAAGTTTAGATTAATTTTAAATTTATTTTTAAGCGATGGAGACGCCTAGTATAGTAGTCAATTACAGGCGTTGTCGTTGAAACATAAATTTGGGAAAGTTCTTCTGTTCTATGAAATTGATTAAAATCACTAAATTAATGTAATAAAAAACTTATTATTCATCCTATTGATAAGTTCATTAAGTTTGAATTTTAACTGAGCATCTTATTAAGTATCTCTTCTCTAAGAAAAAAAGAAAAAATTGTATCTTATGCAAACGGTAAAATGGAAAAGTTAAGAAAGAAGTATTAAAGAAGAAAATTGCTTTGATTCAAATTTACTAATATTATTATTTATATACATATTTACAATATTAGTTTGCGCAATTTTTGCGAATAAAAATAAATATTTATCTTTAAATTTTGTGTTATAACTGTCATGAGGCTGTAATAAGTTTTGTTATAAGTTGTTTAATCTAGGAAGACCAAATAATTTTTGTTATTTATTCAAGTGTCAAACATAAATTTCAACAAAATGTGTTTGAAAGAATTTTTCCTTAAATTAATTTCAATGAATAACTGTTTTAAAGTAATGAGCATCACTAATCAAATGTACTCTCTTCTCTTGATCAAATGTAATCTAGTCCACTTCGAGTATGTTAATTGTTATTAGTGCTGAAAATGTAAGCAGGGAAAATTTTTCTCAAAACGGAATTAATGGTTCTTTTTTAGCGATTCTTTTTAGCCGAAGTTCGGTTGGATTTACAAATAGAAGAATAATTTTGTGTATGCGTGTAAGAATTGTGCTATTTTATGAAATATACAAATAAATGTAAACATTAATTGTGTTTGTTATATTTTAAAAGAGATCTAGATTTTTTTTTTCATATTTAGCAGTCAGTCAAATTTTGTTCTCAAACTGAAATGTCACATATTTTCTCTGTAATACAATGATACAATGGATATTTTTCGCAAATTTGTTGTGATAAGTGTTATCTTTGTGACTCGAGATTGAAGTTTAATCGTTTAGTTGGTTGTTTTAAGGTGATTCCAAATTTATATATGAAGAAATTGACGACATTAGTTCGGACTATTTCGGTTTTATTTGGAATTCTTCGGTATGTTTTGACTTCTTACGTAACTTACTCAGCGGCATAGACCAATATTATCACACGGAATTGCACAAAATATATTTAAATCCCAAATTTGTTGAATGTAATCGTAAATTATACAATTAGGTCGATTGAGCTGTTTCAAGAAGGTCTAAAATTCAAATTTACAAAACGATAGTAAGACCGGTGCTCATGTATGGGTGCGAGAGCTGGACACTTCGACATGCTGATGAGAACAAGCTGCAGCGATGCGAATGGAAAATCCTTAGATCAATTGGGGGCTGTGTGCGCGACTCCGAAGGAAATTACCGCAGGCGGCACAATTTCGAACAGGACACGGTGACAAGATTAGTCAAGTCTCAACGTTTAAGATGGATCGGGCATGTGATGTGTATAGATGTCAGTAAAGGGCCCAAACTACTTTTAAATGGAGTAGTACAGGGAAAGCGACAAACGGTCGACGATGGATGGACTGCGTTCAGGATGACCTGAGGGAGTTGTAAGTCGTTAACTGGCAGGCCAAACACTAGAGTCTTTTAAAGCCATGAGCGTAGCCAGTATTTAAATTGTTTAATAATATCGACCGTTTTTTTTATACAGTTTTAAATAAATCAACACAGAAAATTATGTGTTTTTTTTTAAATTCAAATTTAAAATTTCTTAATTTCAAATTCAATCTCTAATTGTTTTTTGTTTCATTATCTCGATCTACGATGTATTAAGAAGAACTTTATCTTGTTGTCTCTTACTTGAATATTGGAAATAGGGATGTTGCGGATGTCGAATTTTTCACATCCTCGAATGCGGATTTTTGAAGTTTCACATCCGTGGATGCTGATGTTCAAAGTACAATATAAAAATTATATAAAAAATAAAGTCAAAAATGAAATTAAAACTAAAAGAGAATAAATTTTAATATCTTTATTTCATATTTAATAATTAAATTAAAAATAGGAGCATTATATTTAACAAAAAGGAGTTATAACGCCTTTTCACATTCTAGTCTATTTCGTAGAGGGCCGTAAATCAACCCTGCGCTGCTGAACAATTGTTCGCTAGGATCACTAGCCTGGTGTCGATAAAAATCGGTTTGGTTCGTTGCTAACTGCACGGCGATGCGATTAAAGAATGTTCGAATTGTCTTCGAACATTGTGTGATAAGAAAGATATGATCCCTTTTATGAGGGCTGAAACTCATTATCGGACGGATCCGTACAAGAAGACCTACGTCCAGCAAAAACAATTTTATGAATTTTAATCTTTTCACTTTGCAGACACGAATGGAATTAATAATAGTTATTTTAAAAATGAATTAAATTCATCCATTTAAATGGAACGAAACAACTGATGTCGATTCAATTAAATTTAAACCAAAAAATTTGAATAAAACAGTCAAAACATCATCTAATAAACCATACACAACGAAATTGACGTCCATATAAATTTGATCGATTACTTTCACAGAGGTCGCACTTTAATGATAAAGAAAAAGCTTTAGGGCTCTAAGAATCCTTTATGGCACTAGTGCTATAAAAACCACTTTGACAGAAGATTTTATCCAAAATGCATAAAATAATATACACTGTGAGTTAAGGTCAAAACCGCATTTGTTTTTTCGCGATATCTCTGGAATTTAAAGACTCCGGAACACACTATACATATCTTAACAGATTACAACTTCATATCATAGCAGATTTGCAAAGATTTGAATAGATTTTGTGATATTGCAAAAAAACGAAAAACCGCACATGCCGAATGGGTCAGCGTTATAACCACACCTCTCTTTTTTCTGCTATTGGGTATTATTTAAACATTATAAGGGTAGTTAAACAATTCGAAATATGTCCGGAATTTCGAAAGTTTGAGTTGCGAAGCCACAAGAGGCCGATAGTAGCTCACATTGAATGTCTAAAAACCCTGATTTCGAAAAAAGAAAAAATAAATAAAAAATTATTGAATTCTAATAAAGTAATCATGACTATCGAAAACTGCCCTTTTTTGAATCTCTGGATACTATTATTGACATAATATAACGGCTAATAAAGTCACAATTGCGGTTAATATTTTCTGACATAGCGGGTTTTTAGGCGATTACGCCCCGTAACCAATAAACGGCTTGATGTATTTTAGCCAAACCATTTTAAAATAATAATTATTTATATAACAAGGTTGATAAGAGGGCATTCTTAAACACAAGGGTATAGGCGAATATTATATTATATCTAGTAAAATCTTTATTACGTATCTCCTAGAGAATATCTTAAAGTTTAGAATATGGAAAAAATAAATTAATCCATAAATCATATTAGATCTTGCATTATGGTGTGTGAATTTTTTAGGAGCACAATAGATCTTCAGGTCAAAGTGCGGGATCACCTCAATAGAGATAATTAGTTAGAACAGTTGCTAGACCCCAGGAAATCTAATGTCATACGAAAAAAAGCGATTCCGAAATAATACACAAATCATTTGGATTTTATTGATAATTCATAATCCAGGATAAGGCCTTTTAATGGTATTAGTCTAGCTTGATCTTAATCATCTTAATCATTAAAAAATTAATGTGTTGTAATTATCAAAATTCGAACAAATAATGTTGATGATAGTTGTTTGAATGTTAATAATGGCAAATGAAAACATTGTTAAAAGTATCTTTCGAATTCTAAAAATGGATTCGTGACGCATGTGTCACACCAAAGTTTATTGCTTGTGAATGATCGCCCCCTTTTTAACATCCAATTTCCCAATTAACTATTATGTCTGTGGAATCTTTGTTTCAAACTGAAAATAGAGCAATTATTAACGGTTTGAAATCTGGTGCTGTATCAGCAAATACAGTTATGTTTTCAAACTTTGGAAGATAAGAAAATTGCGACCTCCAATAAGAAGCTCAGAAACGCAATAACCAAACTTCCTCTACAATGTCAGTAGCCATGTGCTGCACATTTGTGCGATCGTATTATTATTTATAATTTTGACAGATGAAAATGACACAAACCAATTTTCAAACAAATTTTATTTATTTTGTTACTCCACTTTTTATTGGGTTTTTTATTACCAATTTCGCCACCCAGATTACAGAAACAACTGTCAAAGTTATTTAAAAACAATTAAATTTCCGTAACCAAAAAGTTTTCGGTAAAAAAGTGAAAAATGGCTATTTATAATTTGTAATTACAAAATAAATAATTATTATACATGTCATTGATGACAATTCAGACATTGGTATAAACGAATTTTACTAACTCCTCTCAAAGAATAAAATCTCATAATAATAATAATACGATCGCAAAAATGTGCAGCGCAGGGTAACTGACATTGAATGGGAAGTTGGTCTATTGCAGTTCTCGAATTCTTATTGCACCCCTAACTTTTCTTATCTTAAAAAGTGAGCTGATATAACGGTTTTTGCTGATACCGTCTCAAATTTCAAACCGTCTTTGTGCCGTTAATAATTGCTCTATTTTCAGTTTGTAAAGTGCAAAAAATGGCCAGTATAACAAAGATTCCATAGACATGTAATTTCATTACCTAATCATAACAGTTAATTGGGAAATTGGATGTTAAAAAGGGAGCGGATCGTTCACAAGCAATAAATTTTGGTGTGACTTAGATGCTAAAAAGGGAATGGTACTATAATAAAATAAAATGACCAGACTGACTGGATCCGTTTACAACCAGTTTAGGTGGTATATCAATCTGAAAATAACTCTCGATATTCCAACCTACAATAGTTCGAACATCTCCCAAAGTCCCTGCGAAATCTCTTGATATTTTGAACTAAATCTATACAATTTTGTGCTCTTGGTAATTCGAATGAAAAAAACCTCTGCTATTTACCAAAACCACGCGGTAATTCAAAGTTGCAAATTTGTTGTTGCAACATTTCAAGTGCCTTTTCTCTTAGAAAAAGTTACTGAGCAGTCTGAGCAGCAGCAATGGAACCAATTGATAATTCAAACACTCCATAAATCGAATTATCGAGATACGGCTGTATAACTATAATATTATTTTATTCTCTCGTTTAATGTTTTAGGAAAATTAGCATTGAAATTGTTTAAAGTTTAAAGGTAGAAGTCAATGAACTTCCATAAATTTCCAACAATTTCAATTTTTGAATTTGTATTTCCTTAAAAACTTTGTAATTATCCGTAAAATTACTTTAATCTAAACAATTTAAAATTAAGAACATAATTAATCCTTACTGTCCCTGTGTCTGTTATCGTTCAAATTAACGAAATGATTTAGAGTTACGAAACAATTAAGCTCGTTGACATTTTGGATTAATTTGATCAATAAATGTCATTCCAAGTTTTCGCATCAAAACATCACATGCTCACTGCTTGATTATTTGCGCTGTCTAAGGCAAGGCAAGGTATCAAAAAGGGGAGATGGAGATAGAGAGGGAGAGCGTGACTTCTTTTCAATCCGTATTAATTCAGGCTGAAACTGACGTTGATTAGAAAATCAGCGAGCATTTGATTCGCTGCGAATGGGAATTTTCCACTTCTCAATTACGGGAAAATGTTTTCCCTGCCCTCTCCACATTCGCAAACATCATTTATTCGCACGCCAGGTTACCTGTACAAATGACACTTGGTGATTTGCATACGTGAAAAATGTTCATTCGAAGCCCAGGCCGAAGCCGCCGCCGCCACCACTTTCATTCCAATTACATACACACAATCACACTACAGGCCAAAAGGAATCAGAACATAGTTTTATTGTAATTTTATAAAATTATTCATATCTTTATTTTTTATTCTAATCACAACTTTGTGTGTTTTATTTAAGCACAAATTGTTTTTACTAACCTGCAAAAATTTAAGCGCATTGAGGCCATGCGTCTAGTTGTGAAAGCCCTCAGTAGTTATTCCAGCGTAGTATTTTTTTATTCACATTCAGATTCATTGAGCTCGTTGTTTTCCACTAAATCACGTATTATCCTCGTGCTTATTTTATTCCTAAAGGATTCATTGTTGTCTTAAAATAATATTTTCTAGAGATAGAGTCATATTTCAATTTTTTAAAACAATATTTTCTTTCAAAACGACACATGTTCAAAATATCTGAAGTTTGTCTACAAAAAAATAAATTTTCCCTTTCAATTCCTAGACCGTAGTTCTATAAGTTCGCGATTAATTTCCACGTTCACATGGTAAACACTTTAACATAGAATATCATTTCCATTACTACAACCAGCGGAATCATTTCATAATTCAGGTTTTTTCGAAGATATTTTTATTTTGACGCTTTATTATTTTACTTTTGGTAATACAAACGAAGAATGGATATAGTTAGAACACATTCCTAATATTTTCACTTGGAAAAAAACAAGTAATTAATTAACTATGAGGTAAAATAAAGATGATCCCGGCGAA
>JXOV01005265.1:0-28106 GCA_001014945.1 Clogmia albipunctata
AACTGTAATTTGCTTTCAAATGGAAATTAGTTTTTGCCTGCAATTAGTTAAACTTTAAATGCGAGCAATTCAGTCAACATTTGGTATAGCTGGGAGCAAAATGACGGATGGAAATAATTCACGAAACTAGATTTGATGAACTTTAATGAAATTTGAAACACATGGAGAGATGTGTTCAGTTTTGGTAATGTCAGCCAGAACGAACTTTGTTGTCAAAAAGCGTCCATTTAAGGGGCTAATTTATAAAATCTGCACTTGCTCATTGAATTAATTCGTAATTACTTTATTGTTCATTTTATATTCCATTTTGGGAGCACAAGGGGGCTTTAATAAGAGTCATCAGAATCAATTTATTGGAATCAAAATATCATCTAATTAGGGTTTCAAATGAATTAATTTGAATAATTGGCTTTCCATTCAAATATTCTTAAGGACTACAAATTTCAGGCTTTATGGCTTCATTAGTATGATAATTAACGACAGGTACTCTTTTTTCATTTATTTTGTGGCCACTCTTTGTCTCCACAAATATCTAACCGAGCAGACCAGACCAGAAAGCCCTTCTAATAATTATTTTTATCACGCGCTCCGAAAAATTATGGGAACATAAAACGCCTTGTCGTAATTATCGTAATAAAGTTTCAATTAATTATGCTCAAATAATAATAAATCAATGTCTATCGAAGACTTTTATCATCGTCCTAATGATTGCGAATTGTGGGCGTTCTTTTGTAAGAAGAGGAATATTCTGGATGATTATATACTCGACAAATTCAGACATAAAAATATTCTTCTCGGAATCGGTTCATTTTGTGTCTATTAATTAGAATGGAGGCATCGTCTTACAGAATTGTTACCCAATTTATTTATTATAGTGCAAAGTGTCTTGGATTGACTATGGTCAATTTGAAAGCAAACGTTGACAAGTGTGGAAATTTGGATTTTAAGTGTGAAGCGGTTGTCAGGAGGAGAAAAGTTTTCTGGAGTTTCGCTTTTGGTCTNCTGAAGCGGTTGTCAAGAGAAGAAAAGTTTTCTGGAGTTTCGCTTTTGGTCTTTGGATTGTCTTTCTCATAGCTTTTTATCCGTACTCAATTTTGGCAATAAAGTTTGCCACACAGAGCCAATCGAGTTTTTTCAGCATCTCAATAATAATAACCCTGTACTTCCACTACGTAATGCTGCTCGTGGTTGTATTATTTGTGGTGTTAAAATGCCGCAGGGATTTTTCACAGTTTCTTGTCGATTTTGCCGGTTTTGGCAAAAAGCTCTCAGCATGGCTGAATGCTGAATCGGCCATATGTCGGTTCCCAGAGCCTTATCCGGCAACTGCTTCGAGTAGGAGGACGACGAGAGGGCGCTTAGTCTTATTAGCCTGGAAATGTCTGGTATTTGAAGTGGCCTTTCTCCTGTTTTGTTGGCTAAACTTAAATTGGTCAATTATGACTTCATTCAACTCAATTATAATGCTCTTTCATTCAATCGTTTTAATTTCGCCCACCATTTTGCTGGCCATTTTATCAAACCTTTTTTATGCGACATCATCCATTATGGACCATTTCATGGACCTGTTTAATGGAAGAGTCGCTCGGTGCATGACCGCCATTAATTATGCACCAGCTGATCGGTCCAAGGGCCAACACCAGTGGTCATCCGCATCAGCAGTATCGATCAAATTGTGGCAATTATCAATTAGTGATGACATTGATGGCATAATTCAATATTATGGGCGCACTTTGAAATTCCTGCAGCAGTCCAACAAGTTTCACTCCCTACCCATTCTAGTCGTCCTCCTCAACTGCTTTTTCAACATTGTCGTCCAGCTGTTTTCAATTTACATGACCCTCTCAAAGCCAACCACTTTGGCTCAGCCCAACGATGTGGAGGAAAGCATAGAAATTGTCCTAATTAATTGTGTCTATGTGATAATTAATTATATTAAAGTCATCATTATCATACGGACGACTAACGTGTTTACAAGCCAGGTAAATTTCTCATTCTATTAATTATCGTACTATCAATTTATGTCAAATGGGAGGCAGTCTGTTTAAAATCATTTTCAATTATTTTTTAAATGATAATACACGATACTCGAATAATAAAAAAAATTCTATGAACATATTGTTTTCTATAAGAAAGATGTAAAACATTATAGTTTTGTATTATCAAATTTTACAATAGAACACTAAATAATTCTCGTGGGGGAGTATGTGTTTTAAGTTGTAGTTTCAATTCTAAATTCTAAATTGCGAAACCCTCGAGCTCATCCAGTGTAACTAGTTAAACTGTAGTTTCCACTTCGTTTAACTATTCTATTTTGTTCCGAATTGTACTATTTGAATTATATTTTTTTGTAAGTCAACCTTTACCACCTTTGTTCATGTTTAACTTTGCATAACGTTTTAGAGCATATCCAAAATGGTACACATCCCAACAACAATATAGGGATACAAAAGTAAAGGATTTATTATAAATGTTCAACTATTCCTTTAAAAGATATGTTGGAGTTCGAGAATAAATATTAGTTCGCTATAATATTAAGCAAATTCCATGGAAAATTAAAATTCGTTAAACTCAAATTTGAATGTTTTAAATTGAATTTATTTTCAATTTTTTACTCAGCTTTAAAACAAACTTTATACCGTATTTTATGGCCTAAAAGCAAAAAATGTTGTTAACAATATTTTTATATTCACCTATTGAAATGATATGAATTTTCAAAGTTAGAAATATATTTTCAAACAATAACATGTTTTCCATAAAGCCTGACTGATTTTAAATTTGTCTCGGATTTATATTTGGAATTAATCTATTATACTTAAATAAATTAAAAATATCGTGTACATGTAATAAAACCATTCTGATTTTNAAAAATGTTGTTAACAATATTTTTATATTCACCTATTGAAATGATATGAATTTTCAAAGTTAGAAATATATTTTCAAACAATAACATGTTTTCCATAAAGCCTGACTGATTTTAAATTTGTCTCGGATTTATATTTGGAATTAATCTATTATATTTTAATAAATTAAAAATTTCGTGTACATGTAATAAAACCATTCTGATTTTTTTATTCAAATAAAATAGTTTTTTTTCTAATTGACTTAAAAATTGGTGTAATTGTTATATATACCTACAACGATCACCGATAAGATAAGACATTATTACAGAAAAGGGTTCATTCACTGTCAAGAGCATAGCGAGTGTTTTAAGAATAATAAATAATAGTTTTCAGTTTTATGTTTCTGTTTCATAACAAAATGGTATCGCAACAAGATTTCCAATTCATAAATCCTTTGGCGTAATCAGAGAGAGCGAGTCGTATATATAAAATGTGAAGTTTTTATGTTTTGCCTCATAAAAAAAAATATTTGTATTCAAAGATTTGTATAGCGACAACTTCAATAAGAAATTGTCTTTCATATAAATTTAATCATTTTGATGAAAATAGATCACGGAGGTCACACTTTAATAAAAAAAGAAAAAGCAATAGTGGTTCAAAAAGAGAATTGTGCTATAAAAACGACTGTGGCTAAATAAATTCTTGTGTCATATAATCAATTTAATACAACAAAAGATATTAAACAAATACAAATGAAATTTATTTTTAAATATTCAAAAATTTTATTAAAATTATGTTTTGTTACAGATTGAGACAACTTTGGATATGTTAAATGAATTTACACCAACAGGTATCATTTTAGATTCCCGTCTGGTTCAAAGCGTAAGTTCAATTTAAAGCTTTAAAAATCGGAAAACATCGTTTTTTTTACAACACAGATCGAATTTCTGTATTTGGAGCTGTTTCAGTACTTGGATGACGGAGCAGAGGTATCGCCAGGAGGCTTTTTCGCTCTGGATTATTCGCTAATTACAATGGTAATTGGATACCCAAAAAGAAAGAATACGGAACTGAAAAAGTGTTTTCCCACTTTCACAACAGATCACTGGAGCTGCAATAGGGTATCTGATTATCCTTGTCCAGTACGAGATGGAATAAACGAGACCGGCAGCCCCCTTTTTCCCAATTCGATTAAATAGGCGTTGACAGATGCGAATATTCATGGCACTAATTGAATTAGCCGGGTTGTTTATCAATTGGACTTGATTGTAATTGCACTACACACGGTCAAAGTAATAATTAATTCTTTTGATCCCATAAATTATGAACTAGGGCTATTAGGTAATGAATTTCGTGTCAAATTGAATTTACGTTTTCATTACAAAAATTAGTATCCTTTCAAATGATGGACCTGCCCAAGTACGTCCCGTTTTTATTTCGCGCTTTCCAATTCATATTAAAACTTTTCGGATTAAATTCATATTACTTTGATAAAGCGAGCAACTTGTACAAAAACTCGGTTCCATTTGTAATATTAAAATATGCTATTGCTTCAATGATTCTGCTAGTGTATCCCATAATGTGGTGGAAAATAAATAATTTCTTTAGTACTGGCATTGAATTAGTGTCTATGGTTATACTGTTGCAAGTATTTGCTTTTTGGCAACAACTCTTTGTTGTTTGTTTCACAGAAATCTATAATAACAATAATGTGTTAAATATTTTAAATAACTATTTAAAAATATTTTCTGATGTTTATACAAATTATCTTTCCGATTCAAATATTAAGTGGTACAAAAATAGAATTATGAGCATGTTCTTACTAATTGGCATAACAATGCTAATTGTTTTGGTATTTCATGTTTCAAATATCTTAATCAAATTTCAAGCTCTATTATTCCATAATTCGCTAAACGTTTATTTAAGGGGTTTCTTTTTCATTGTCCTGATAATGCCTCATGTATTCATATGTATGGCTAATCGAAAGTTTTACTTTTCACTTTTAATTTTTAATATTTCATTTACTTATATAAATAATCAACTTAATGCAATGGTGAAAAAGACAAATCAAGTGGAAATAACTATGTATTTAAATTATGATAAAATAAAAGAAAATTCTTTTGTGAAGTCGAAACTTATGTTTGAACTAAATCAATTGATTGAACGGGCGAGAAAGGATTACAATGACGTTAAAGGTGTCTTTGAAACATATTTTAAAGTTCAACGTCACCAATTATTGTCTTATCTCATAATGAATTTCGTCCTATTGGTGTCGGATCTCTTTTTCATCTTTTGTGAGATATACGTCGACGTTTTGGAACAACAAGAGATCAGACTAAACTCTAATGTCTGGGCACTTCTATCGAGCACCATCTTCATCATTGAACTAATTTGCACAATAGGATTTTGTTCAAATTTGATTAAATCAATGACTGGATTTAAGGATACACTCAACAGTCTTGTAATGGTCGATGCAGATCCTGAGCTTGTCAAATCTATAGAGACATGGTCGGTTGAGATGCTGAACTCCAAGAATTCTCTCAACATCTATCAAATGTTCAATGTGGATAACAGTCTTTTATATTCGGTAAGATTCGTTCTCCTTATTAGATTATTGAATAAATAAATTCCATTTTAGATTATTGGAGCAGTCTGTGGATATCTGATAATACTTATTCAATTTCAAGTAGCTGATTAAATATGAAATAACAATACATTGTATATAAGGTTGAATATTAAAATTTACTAGGCGCCTCCGCCAAAAGTATTTCATGTATTAATTTGATTTAAATAAATATTATGATATTAGTAAATTATTGTGTATATAAAAATTCTTAAGTGATTTGTGCCAACGGCTGAGCTTATGGCACTGACACTATGTTTCCGTAATTCCCATGTCTAACCTACATTTTCCGTGAAAGACCGAGACGTCTAAATCTTTTGAGCGTTGGTGTGCGAGTTTTTAATTATTTTCTCGAAATATTCCCCACACAACATGTGTGATGGTCCAAAGTGTTTGGGAAAATCGGATTTTCCTGACTGATCGACGTCAGTGTGGCCGGAGTCTTTCTCGCCGTAAGATCGCGAACTCTGCACTTTTTGCGGGTGTTTTTTGTTTTTTTATCTTGTTAGTTTACATTTTTCGATTTTGGGGATCATAAATCGGATAATTTGTGAATGATTTGTACATCGGGATTAATTGATGTTGAAATTAAGATGTAATTTAGCGTAAAGAAGATAAATCGGCCGACAAATGACAGTGCGGCAGAGTTGACTGAAAACATGGTTAATGTGGAAATTGGCGCGGTGTGAGAAAATGCGAGAAAAAATACCAAAAATAATAATAATGATTAGTATTAAAAATAGCAAAACAAGCTGAGTGAATATTTACATAGAGACAAACCGTCGTCCATATTTACACGGAGTTAAAAATAAATTCCGACAATATTTGTTTACTGCAGAATTAACACCAACTTGTAATTAACTTTTTAATCAACAAACGAGACTTCTCCAGCCCGACATACGAGTTCCATACGTCAGAGTAAGTAAGCAATTGTTTCTCTACTTACTTACATTCTGTGCAATTTCATTGATGACTATTTAAGAGCAAGCAATTTAATTCCGGTTGCTTAACCCTTGATAGGAAAAGTTTAATGAAAGAGGTTACTGTACGGTGAGCCACAACTACCTTCGGAAGGTTCAAACAAAATGATGCTCATACTAAAGAGTCAATTCAGCAAATAAAGTGTTCTCAGTTTTAAAACTTTGTTTCTTTTGTCATCTAACTTTCTTAAAATTACGAAAAGAGGTTCAGGATATCAAATAGTTTTAAGCAATTTGGTTGCATTAAATTGATATTACGATACTTATATATCTTCTGACTTGAACAATTTTCATTAAATTGATATAATAGCCAGTTTCGTTAAGAAATGTTTACTGTACTAACTGATGGTGTAAAAATCCTATGTCTTCAACTTGTAAATAATTGATTGAACAAATTACTAACGACTATTTAAACAACAAAGACAAGGAGATAATAAGGCCTATGTTAAAAAAAGAGTAAATAAATATAAATCCTTACTTTCATCAAATAATCAAAAAAAAATTGCTAACCGCACAGGCGGACATTAAATAAACATGCCTTTTATAAAATACTCAATACGCTCGTAGTTTTAAAACCTTAATGTTTAATAATGCCCCATAACTATTAACTTTTATGATTCTTAATTATTTCAGGCTTATGTAAAAATATTGATTAACAAAAACCCACCATTCTTTATTAAAAAGCAATAATAGGATATTATTTAAACTTTTGAAGCTTTAATTTATCCTTGTTCAAATTCTTAAGGCTTAGATTGAGTGATACTTGAGCGATGTAATCATAAATGTTTCAATCTAAATGCCATTCTGTTTTATTGAGAACGAGATTCGTCTATTGACGCTACAGGTTGTGCTCCAGCCATAATAAATTTCATTTATTTGTGATTTTTTATTGCTTTTATCAAGCTTATCTATTTACGGCCTCTCTCTCTCTTCCTCATAGATATATGCTCGAGCTAATGTGATTTTCATAACATCTATTCCTCAACAAATAGAAGTCATTTATCTCGTTGCTGCCTCCTTCAAATTGCGCCATTTAACGGTTTCCTTCATGGCAACCGTTGACGATAATAATCATATGTATTTATTGGCGATATGAAATTGAAGAGAACATACATAGATCTTAATGGGATTCAGAATCAATATATCGAGTGACTTAAATTGCTAAAAGAAAGCTATGATGCCGTATAGTTTTTCTGTTTAGATAACACACAATTTGGCTGTTTGAATAAATATTAGGTATCTCTCTTTTATCTGATAATATATTTATCTCCGACCGTTGAAGCATAATAGATATTAGCCGCCATTTACGTCCACACTGTTTATGTCTTACATGCAAATAAAGTGTATTATTCTTTCACACATCCTTTTCTTGTATTTTCTTATGTTCGTTGTGTATTCTACATAAGGAAGAAATCTCCAACCGTTCACTTTCGAACTTATATATACATATTTAAATTGAAAAAATCCTAATCTAGCCATTAAAAATTAAAAATGAATATTGAATTCGTAAATTTCAATTACTTAATAGTTCATTATTTTATGCATTTTGATAGTATAAAATTTATATTACATTACTTTTTTCTCTCATGCCATAGATGTTTTATAGCATTATTGATTTTTATTTATATCAGTAATTTTTTTTTGAATAAATTGATCGAATTCACATATAAACAGTTTCGTAACAAAAGAATTGTTTAAATATTAAATGGAAACCACATATCGGATCTGAAATAAATGATTGAAGGAATGAACAACGACAATTTAAATAAAAGAGACGGAATATAATATATTTCCATTGCGCAAGAAAGATTTGAAAAATGAATATCATCTCATAAATAACCTAATTGAAGAAATGGAATAAAAATAAAAATTGCTTATTTTAAAAATATTACAATGGGTTATTTTTTAAAAGTTAAATTGATTACAATACAAAAGACAGTTTACGTGTACTCAAAAAATTTCCTTGCCATACGTGTCATTTTTACATGATTTGATCTAAGGGCACAAAACTCATTGAAGTAAAATTTTATTTCAATTTTCTAAAAATTAATTATATCAAAACAATTAATCAAAAAGAAACACATTTTTTTTTTAAAAATTCATAAAAATTTAATAAAAAAAAATACCTAACAAAGAAAAAAATAAAAATACCAAAATTGGAGTATCGAAACTGTATACTTAAATTTAATTATCAAGTATTTTACAATTTAGCTATTCAAATCAACTTACATGAATTCTTGTGAAGAATTACACAGACCTTCTAGACAACTCTCGCTACGCTCGTAACGTAAAACAACACTAATGTTAAAAATTCCTCTTTTTATCGATCTAGTTATATACATTTGTATTTCTGAGTGATGTGAATTATCCATCTGTTAAATTACGACGAGTAAATCGTTACGGCATGTTTTGTACATAATTTGAAACTCAATTATCCAACATAGAACTTAAGTTTTTATATTGAATTTTGGTAAATATGGTAGGAGTGTTCCTTGAGATTTGGTTGGTCTTCCAAAATGTACTTAGAAAAGATCAAGAAGTTGACTATTTAAAAAAAATTGTTTCTCGTTAATTCGAACCAATAACTAATAAAAATCAATAATTCAAAATTATCACAAGAACCCTACAAAATCTCTTAATATTTTGAACAAATATATATGTTTTTATTCTCTCGAATTGTCGAACGAAAAAAAACCATTGGCATTTACTGCACTCATAATTTTATTTTATGCATTTTTGTTGCTGAAAATTGATATTATGACACTCGAATTTGCTCTGTCAAAGTCATTATTATAGCACAAGTGCTTAAAGAATTCCTTAAAGCACTACTAATATTTTTTAAAATAATAGTTTGACGTCCGTGAAAAAATCCATCAAATTTTTATAATCGTCAGTTTTAATGGGCATGGCTTACCTGTGATTTGCCAGTATTAAATATTTTTGTTTTTCAAATAAAGCACCTTTCGGAAAACTTTGAACTGAGTAAGAGAGGGATGCAAAATATTTTTTTTATTTTTGTATAAATTTATTTTAAAAATGCGCTCGTGGCTTAAAACAACCCTTGTTTTTAATAATGCCTTATCTTATCGACATACTTGAATAAATAACAATTTTCAATTATCGATGTAACACTTTATTCCTCTATTCATAATAAGTCCATTATTTTGAATAAAAATAATTTTTTTACTTTGTCTTGTTCAGAAAAGTTGTTTATATACTAAAGCAGTAAAAGACCAACTACAACCCGCCTGCCAAATCCGGGCTGCGATATAGTTTTGATAAAAACATAGGGTAAATTTTAATTCAAAAATATTTCCTNCTATGTTCCTAAAACAGAATAACAGTTATTGCATTCGGTTTCAATTTTTTATCCCTCACAGACCTATATCTTTGAGGGATAGAAAATTTTAAAAATTAAGTTTTTCATTTATGAAATTAAAAACTCTTTTTGTTTTGCCCGCCGGGATAATTTGGTATTTCATACGGCTATTCTATTAAAAAGTTTACCCATCGCTTCTAGATACTCTAAATGTACCATTATATTTAAAATGAATAATTCTCAAACTTGTCACTATAAAGTGAAACTGAGTATAAAAAATTATCATATTATATACTATATCATACTATACACTTAATTGTTTATTAGTTAATATATTTCAAATAAAAATAAAACAACTACAAGCCATAAATATTAATATTTGAAATTTGATGGCTCGTGTTGGGGAGACGCCGCCGGCCAGGTGATCAGAAGGCAAACTTTAATTTGACCAAAATCCGCATTTGATATGAATATATGGATTTAATTAAATAACTGGTACCGCTCCACATGTTCATGAATATTTAATTGGAGGAATTTATGCGGGCTAACAGTAGCCAAAGCTGTGGGTACGTGTATTATACGTAAAATAAATAGTTCTGGTAAAGTGCAAATAGTAGTTGTTGTCGCACATTAAGGAAATAGAAACTAAATAGTTGATTATACCGGCACCCATTGTGGCCGAGATAATTACCCACTTTTGCGTATCATTTTACAAGAAATTCTAAAAGTAACTACACTTAATGTGTATGATTTACATAGGGTTAATCCGGTTTATATTGTTTATTGGATGTATTATTTTAATTGTTCTTCATTTTCTGGGTTTTATAAAATTTAAAAAGGGTTTTGTAATCCAACTCATTTTTTCATTAAACTTCATTCTTAATTTAATTGAATAAAGGTAAAATATAATAACCATATACGAGTGGCTTTTTTATTCACTTAATAAATGTATTTCTTGATTATTTCTTATTTCTGTTTCAAATTTATGAAATAACATTCATTATAACATATTCATTATTGAGCAAAGAACCGGCTCGGGGATTAGAGCCCTTATTCAAATATAAAATATATGAATAAGATATAATGTCCATATACACGAAAACGTGTCATTATGGTGGACGCCATACGTATATCGCCTTAGTTCTCCCATATACATAGTATATAGTAATAGTTATAAATTATTTTTCAGTGTTTAATGAAGGGATAGGATAAAAGTGTTTATTAGGCCCGCCATTCGGCACCGCAAACTAGGGCAATATAGACCTAGCCACTTTTATGAGTAAAAATTACACAGCTTATCTTGCGATATTTGACAAAAGCATAATTAATAAATATTTAATTTTAATACATAAATTATAACTTATCTTAGATAATTTTAATAAGTAGGTGAGGGATTTAATCCTGAGCTAAAGACATTAATGCTTCCCAGATCCAAACACAATCAGCACTCTAGATCTATTTGCTTTAACATTCCAATTTAAGTGGGCTCTTAATAAATCTAACCAGGACATGGGTTCGCAGTCAGATATTCTCCAGTCTACGTAAAGAATTATTTATAAAATTAAAATTAAAATTAATTAAAATTAATTTAAATTAATACAATAGTTATTAGTCGTTAAATTTACATACTCCTTATAAATAATAATATTTTCCCACTACATTCCATTACGGAACTTGGGGTAGTCTCAACCTCAACCATCGAGTGTTTGACTTTACGTGACTATTTGATTTCAGTGTATTATTAGTCAATTAGTAGCACATAGACCAGTTGTAAACGGATCCAGTCAATCCCCCTATTTTATTCCGTTTTTTTGCGCCATTACTTTTTTATATTTCGCTATGAATATTATTTTGCAATGTTATTGATATACACAAATGAGGAAACTTTGTTCGCGCTGAAAAACATACACCTTATATCCTTGTTAATTATGATCTCCTATATTTTAAGATTTGAATGAAACACTAAATTTGATTACAATTTTTATATACCTATAATTAATTATAATAAGTTTTCGGTTTCAATTTTACATTTAATTATTATTTTAAAAGCAAATTAACAAATACTTCTGATAAATACCGTTAAATGGCTAATAAAATTTTATAAATAGAAATAATTGAATATATTTCTGTAATTTCAAAGTATTTGTAATGGTCATTGACCATTCTTTGACAGATGTTCCATGTACATATCACTTGTACATATGTACATTGACCATCTTGAAAACATTTAAATAAATTCTTACATGTTTACTTAAACTTTTTCTAATACAATTTCTGTCCATTTATATAAACATATATCCAGGGATAAAGATTGCTACAATGACAACGGAGGATTTTGAATAAGGTCAACAAAAACCAGCGCCCTAAAANATTCAGGGATAAAGATTGTTACAATGACAACGGAGGATTTCGAATAAGGTCAACAAAAACCAGCGCCCTAAAATGTCCCAGCGGAGGGGTCATCCAGGAGCGTACGATGTGTCGCCGCCGAACGAAAGAAGCAAATGTACGGCAGCTTTGTGCATGTCCTGGAAATTTTTCACATGTGTCTTTTCTCATGTCATGCTTGTCGCCCTGGTCGTCTCGTATTGTATCCTCGGGGCATTTACCTTCGAACACCTGGAGGCAGGGAACGAGAAGGCGGTAAGAAATTTGCATGTATACAAAGTCTGCTGAATTTGTTTACTTTTCCATCATCTTTCCGAATCGATTTGTTGAACGATCTTTTGATTTGTAAAACAAACAGTTTGGCCAACATAATCCTCAAATACGTCTTCATCAGTCAGCCAGTTAGTTCTAGGCCCATTTGGCTGAGGAAGAAGCCAGACATCACAGTGGGAAGTCAATAAATAATACACCAGTTGAAAAATTGAAAATTTGGCCAGCGTTTGTTTGTTTTATTGATTATGGCCCGTTCCTTTTCATTCACCTCCCAGTCCAGTCCAGACACTGCCGTCAACATTATCTCAAATTGGTGATGATTGATGAGATTTTGATGTGGCGGCGGTGATGGCCTGGGCAAAGTGTGGACCATAATTGGACGGAAATGAATTCATTCATTTTGTTTTAGGTGAAACGGGGCATTGCCTATATAAGGGGAAATTTGACGGAAGCTATCTGGCTAACGACTTCCGGACACGATGTCCTCCACCAGGAGAATTGGACCATGTCTGTTGTTCAGAAATTGGAAGTCAGTAAACAAGACTGTTATTACTTAGTTCAAAAGACTTCAATTTAAAGAAAAACACTGATTGATTCCGCATTTTTTATTTCACCATATCGATTACGGACAGAAATTCGAAACGGACATCCTCCAGGCTATGAAGACCGATGGTTGGGATGGAAACGAGGACGAGAAACAGATCCAGTGGACGTTTGCCGGTGCTCTATTCTACTCAATCATTGTCATTACCACTATAGGTTAGTGAAAAGCATTTTCTCTTATTCTCATTCTTTTATTATTAAAATTGTTGGTTGGGAGTGCATAAATATAAGGTAAATGTACAAAATGGAGAAATATGTTATGATGGGATGTTTAAATGGTAATCATGAAGTATCACAGTTGAATCAGTGGGATTTCTTTTCCACTTTATTGCTATTCTTGTTATTCGTATAGTCATCGAATGCGGGTCTTCCGTTATTGTAGGGGCCACCGAAACCCCCACCAAGTCCGCCTCCTCCGTATCCACCTCCGTATCCTCCACCATATCCTCCTCCATAACCTCCTGGGAATCCTCCTCCATATGGTCCTAAGCCACCCTGACCAAATCCGCCTTGACCAAATCCGCCTTGTCCGAAACCGCTGCCTCCTCCAAATCCGCCTTGTCCTGGGAAAGTCTGTGGTCCCACTCCACCTGGATACCCTCCACCTCCAAACTGACCGCCATATCCCCCTCCAATTCCACCAGCTCCTCCATAGGGTTGACCTCCAAATCCTGGCCTGCCAATTATTCCAGTTGGACCACCAGGTCCGACTAGAATACCATTAGCTGGATGGCCTTTTTGTGGACGGAATCCTCCAGGGAATCTATTGCCACCAAAGCCACCTCCATGACCATATCCACCGCCATATCCTCCTCCGTAACCACCTCCGTAACCCCCTCCGTAACCTCCACCGAATCCTCCTCCATGGCCGGCTCCGTAACCAGGACCATATCCACCACCTAATCCTCCAGGTCCTCCAAATCCTCCGCCATAGCCGCCCCCTGGACCACCTCCAAATCCGCCATAACCAGCTCCGCCTCCAAGTCCACCACCTCCTCCATTGAAGAAGAATCGTTCCTCACTGTCTCTGGAAAGTCAAAGGAGGTTTATAAAGCAACTTGGATTAAAATACATTTGTACAGATAAATTTAGGGTTATCATATGGCAATATATTTCATGATTTCATATGATCAACATTGTTAGTGGTAACTATTTAAAATTCAGAACAGTTAATATTGGCTTAATAGTTATTTCTTCAACATTGTCGTTGTTAATAATGCTATCGACAGTTTTTTATAAAACATTTTATGCATTTGATAATAAATATACAAAAATATCATAAAAAAATCACCGGTTCTATTAAATTCAAATTCGATTTAATATTGTTTTCTATTTCATTTCCTTATTCTATGGTATGAGAGGTAAAACTATATGTTGTCCTTTAAGTGCACCCAAAAAATTATCATCCGTTACCGGCTGAAAATTAAATGCACATCATTTCGAGAAAAAAACATTTACAACGATACTGAAAGAAATTTGACAAGGAGTATAAATAAGAATTATTATAAAAAATATCATTTGCTTTATAAAAATTGGGAAAAATAATAAAAATTATATCATAGTTATAACACTATGATCAATATATAATTAACAAAATGCATAATTATAAACATATTTTATTGGGTTCTAGTCATCTTCGAAAGTGTCCCCTATAATCCTATATAAATTATCATTTAATATTCACGGTATTTTTACGGAAAGTATACCTCGTTTCTGTATTGGTTTAAAAAATATTATCTGTACTTTTTCTTCTCAAAATTCTAAGACATACATGTTATTTTCGATTCAATCTTTTTAGAACTTTTCATGTAGTTTTCTCCAGAATTTTTCAACTAATTTATTTCTAGAATTCGTTATAAAATTTCTCCATNTATAATCCTATATAAATTATCATTTAATATTCACGGTATTTTTACGGAAAGTATACCTCGTTTCTGTATTGGTTTAAAAAATATTATCTGTACTTTTTCTTCTCAAAATTCTAAGACATACATGTTATTTTCGATTCAATCTTTTTAGAACTTTTCATGTAGTTTTCTCCAGAATTTTTCAACTAATTTATTTCTAGAATTCGTTATAAAATTTCTCCATGTAATTAATTTTCCTGAAAAAAATACATCTATTACGAACTGAATTAACATTTTCATGGAAATTAATTAATATTTCTTGTATATAAAAACATTTATTAAATTCTTCAAAATTATTAGTCGACAAAAGATAACCATTTTCTCTGAAACATTTATAATTTTAGCAAAATACTGGCGTAGTGGTATCTTTAGCTTAAACAATTCATTAAAACAAATAATAAAATACATTGTCAATTAAAATTTATCTAGGAATTTTAATATTTTTTAGTTTTTTTTCAATGTTTGATGAAATACACTGCGTTTCATTCTTTTACGACAGGGGTGCCTTTTTAATTATTTGCAACAAACCTAGTCCTTTGTTTTATAGTCCAGACGATAATCAATGGTTAAGGCCTTTCTTCTTGACAAAAACAATTTAGATCAGATTAATACAATCCAAGATATTAATTAAAATTTAATCAAAGGCCCCTGTCGTAAAAGGATGAAACGCAGTGTATTTTTATTATTTATTTCTTACCCAAACTCATTGTAATCATTCTGAGCTTTTGGTTTTTTGGTTGTTGATTCAGCTTCTCTTCTATTGAAGGAGTCATCTACACGAATGTTACTACTATGGCCTTCTCTTCGGTCTGGAGTAACAAAATCGACATCTCTATGGTCGTTCCCTCGACTTCCTTCATTCTTGGACCACGACCATTTTTCCTCACCACGAACTGTTGATAACGCGACTAATGCCGCAATAATCAAATCTGTAAAAAGGGAAAAATTGCATTAAAAATAAGCATTTAAAAATTTTTGATAAAAAAATTGTTATTTTCCGAAAGAAAATTTGTGTGAATTTGATTTTAAAAAACTGTGCTGTGTGTATTGTTTTAGATATTGAAAGAAAAGGAATATTCACTATTGTACTCCTAATGTAATTTATATCTAATTCTGTTATAGTATCATACAAAACATTAAAAGGGCATATAATACAATAAGTCATAAATAAATAATCTCTCACGTTTGAACATGTTGGTTTCTGGCTCCCAATTGGTTGATAAGAGATGTCACTGGTCCAAATAATCATCCAATCACTAGGAATCGAGTACCTGGAAATGGGATTTGTGTCATTGACATGCTACCTTATTTGACAGTACACTTTCTAATTATATACGTTTCAGAAGGAGGTGGAGGAGAAGGTGGGCAGAAACGCAACAAACTGAATCGATTCGGATAGAATTACATAATCCGTCGTCCGACTAGCCAAGTTACAGACGACAGAGCACTGACAGCGCCAATGCCTGTCTATGGGAATGCCCATTATATTACATGAGGCCTCACTGTAATAAAATAATTTAATTTGGCACCCACGCTTTTCCGAATCGACAAACACACATACGCTGGGTCGCGTCTAAAATTGCGCTTTAATTTTTGTTTACAGTCGGATTTGAGTGCGTTCATTATATGTATTATAACGCAATTGTGGCCGCTTTTATTATTTTCGTTATTATTATTCCGACTTTATGCTCTTATATAGGAGAAGGTTTTATTTAAATGTTGAATTTACTGGAGCAAGGCGCGTATCACGAAATTTAATGGGTTGATTTTTATTTGGCAATTTTATTAACGGAATAATAATGCCGGTTTCAGAGCCCATTGATCCCAATCGATTTAAATTACTTGGCTGTCGTAATACCATACGCCAAACACAGAGTCAATGCGAAAGATCTATATAACCCGAAAATTGGTACCAATATGCATTTGCGTTTTAGGATAATTGAATTGGTGTTTTAGAAACGAATTTGATGCTAATTTTATGGTAATGCACATTTTATTAAAATAAATCCATTAAATATTCAATTTTTTAAATCAATCATGTTGAAAATATTGATTGAATAATTAAAATACAAATTCTATTCTATATTGTTATAACTCAATATCCATATCAGCAATTTCGTTTGCAATTTTAATAGGAATTATTAAAGTTTAATAAAATGCTGATTGCTGATCATTACTTCCTATTGGAAAACCATATCCATACTAGATTATAGATTTGAAAATGTACATTCTATCAATATTTGCCCTGCAGAATATCAATATTAGATGCATTATACTAATTAATATCAGTGAAAGCCATAAAATTAGACTACATAATGACATCTTTGTAATTCTATTATTGATAAGTTTTGGCAATTCAATATACTATACTACACAAATAAAAATAAAATTTATGTTTTCATTATCAGTCTTATAATTCTTCATCACAACTTTAGTCAGCATCACCAAAAANTAAAATAAAATTTAAGTTTTCATTATCAGTCTTATAATTTTTCATCACAACTTTAGTCAGCATCACCAAAAATTTAAAAATCTATGTAATTTTAAGTTAGATCATATTTAATCTAGCTATTTGAAACTTAAGCAGATCATACCGCAAAATCTAAAAGTACTTCAACAAGCACATAATAGCAAATTACTACTATAAAGTAATATCATATTGACTTTCCATACACATTGCAAAATTTACTTAGACTAACAGTAAGTGCATTAAAAGTTTACATTACTCGTATTATTATATTATAGTAATTGGCAAACACAATTATCATTCCTAATTTTGAGGATATGCATTTTTGCGGTTGATTTAATTTTTCTGTTTCTACAACCAATTTAATTATTTGCACTGCATGACACAAACCACTAATGACCATAATAATCCTTCACATAATATTGATGAGCATTTCAGTGCTGTGACAACACGATTGGGACAATTGACAAAATCCAATGAAGTTGAAAATAATAGGCGAACGAACGATATTTGCATGACGATGGTCAAATTGGTAAACACAAACACTCGCCATTTCATAATAATGACTGTTGGGATAAAGACTATCCCTCTCCAAAGTGAATGATTAAGTTTCGCACTCGTTCATTCATTAAAGCAAATATTAATTTTATTGTTAATTAATTTATTTATATCGGATCGATCCGGCAGATTAATTATCCATCGTTGAGTGAGAGCGCGCTAATGAAACGGAAATGTACAATAAAATTGGGTTTTATGGGTTAATCATCAGTCTATAAACACGGATCGAGACGAGCACTCTTGAAGCACCACCAGCACGAATAATCACTGCACTTTAATGCATAATCCTTAGAGTGTACTAATTAAATTCTATCATTATGAAATCACTTACTATTCGGATATTATTAAAACTGAAAATTTTTAGCACTTGCAAAAGTAACGATCGCACAGCTTGAGCCTCAAAGTGGTACTGCAAGCGAATCTGGTGCAGATTGGCGTCTTATAGTGAAACTGAATGAACGACAGACCCCTGACCTTGGCTCAACAATAATACACCTGGTCAGATTTAGATGACAACAAACACCGACGCATGAAATTCAATTCGCGGTTTCGCTTTTTATTTTTAATTTCATTTTCCACCCATTGTTTCTGCGAATATTTGTATCTCTCTGATTTGGAAGGGAGCTCAGAAAATATGGGTCATCCATGGCAGCAGAGTAATGAATGGTCCGAATATTATGGGTTTAATGGACAGGTAATTTATTCACCGTCACTGCAGCAGGAAATCGAACAATGTTGTGGAAGTTGTTGATTGAGTAACCGATTTACAAATTTGTTTTCCAGTTGTGAGATCCAATTCAGAGCTTCAGGTCCCTTATATTCTACTCATCACCAGGCATTATCATGTGTGACATAGAAATGGCCATTGGGCATTTGAAGAAAGATGGAGAGAAAACGTAAAAGTGTCACGCGTGAGTTATTCAAAATCGGCCCATTTTCCCCTGGAGGAACTGTTTAAATAATGAAAAATAAATAATGCATTCCCTAGGGAATGGGATTTACTGACATTGAATATATATAGGAGCGGACAGACAAGTCGGATCTGGGAAAGAAAGGGGTTTGACCAGAGAGTGCTTAATGGCCATAATTGTTGGTGTATAGCGATGAAAAATTCATCAGCATTTATGGAGATTCGGAAATTGACTAGAACCCACACGTACGATCCAGACATTCGTCCTTCTTCAATGTCCTCCCGTCCATCGACTAATGCCTCGACCAGAATGATAACGGGAAAATTCTTGGGTCCAACGTGTGCTATATTTAATTCCGATTAACCATTCCCCACAGATGGTATCGCCGCCACCAAACCAGTCCAACTGAATAATGGAACAGATGAGCAACTTATGGCAACTATTTCAATTAGTCTAACGACAAATGCACCACAATTAAGGACCAAGTGATGCTCCCTTTTATGAATCTATTCTTCGCCGTTCGTTCGGTCCAAGTCTGCGATTTTCCGACGAGATAATGACCACACTTTAATTGCGGGCAAATAACAATCAGACGTCCACTAATACATACTAGTCCAAATTGGCCACTGACCAACGGACGACCTTCACCCACTTTCGGCCATAATTTTCATGACGGCTTTTTATTTCGCGAATATTTGCGACTTCTGTCTCGCGAATAGGGTTGACATATCATTACGCAGTGACTAGTCATCAAGATATTTTTTTAGGATAACCCAAAGCATGTCTTTATTATATATAAAAAAGTGAACATGATATTTTGAATATCAAAATGCGGCCTTAAAACGTTTATTAATTTATGAAATAATTCTTATCTTTTACATCCCAATAAAGTCTAAAACTGTTAAATTACAAAAATGCTCAGTTTGAGTTCTAAATTTTTAACATTTGTGAGTAAATTTAATGCTTTGTTTGAGCTTGTATTACTTTTGGAAATGGGATACATCCATCATTAAATTGAAATCGACATTTCTTGATTAAAAAGAAATAGTTTCTTTAATATTAAAATGAAACCTCTTTTACATATAACTCATATATAAATTAGAANAATTTCTTTAATATTAAAATGAAACCTCTTTTTGGAAATCCTATATATTTCTTTTACATATAACTCATATATAAATTAGAAACCTAATAAAAGTATGTTATTGTGTAATTAGATAATTTTCTATTTCTCATATACTAATGTAAATAACCTGGTTTCCGTCATACTCTTTTAAAGCATAATTTCAATATAGCAATCCTAACAAAAAACAATGAGTTTAAATCAAAGTTTAAATCTAATATAACAAAGCTTTCGAATGAATACTCTCCTCAGCTAAATAGACTTTTGAGTGTGGTTATTGGATTTACGTACTAAAATCCATATTAATTTGAGTTTTTAACTAAATCATGCATTTGGTTTTATTTAAATTGTCAGATTTTTGGACCAAAGCCAGTCAGCCCTTTGGCAATTGCTTTATTTCCGAAAATCGTTGAAGAACATAACCGTCTACTTCCACCTAATTAGGAGCATTTTCTCAGTAATTGTATTCATAGAATTTCAGCGCTGGTATAATTTGGCACATTCATAAATCAAACTCCACTTGTGCGGCGGAATATGGATGTGGATGTCGTTTCCAATGGGCACACATCACCGTCACGAACCGAAAATTCGTATCCAGAACGAGCTAGCGAGTTATGCATTGGATTTCTGGACAGGAATAGGGCTTGATTGACGGTGACAGGTGGCAGCGGGTTTTAGGCAAATGACATCCGCCATATTCACACAACACCGGCCGGGAATTGATTAAGATATCGTGTCCAGGCTCCAATCTAAACCACTTCATGCCTGTCGGTTATTAGTTTTTCACTCAATTAACCCTCAACCAAATCAATTTCCATATTCATAAGCACAAAGCTCTTGGCGATGATACGATGCCTCAGATGTTTATAGTTAAGATAACCATGGGGATTTCCCACTTCCGAGATCACAAGGCGGTCTCCCACTCATTGCGAAACATGAATCAGTCTTTAATCCTTGACGTTTTATTAACAGTTTTGATTTTTTTTATTTTCCATTCTAATGATAAAAAAGGTTATGGCCACATCGCTCCCAAAACGCATATGGGAAAAGTAACGACCATTTTCTATGCAATCCTGGGAATTCCACTCATGCTATTGTGCCTGTCTAATATTGGCGACATCATGGCCAGCTCGTTCCGGTAATTACCCGTTTCCATTAGAACTACCTTGCATTAACTTACTGTCCTTGTTCAGCTTCTTATATTGGAGAGTGTGCTGTTTTGTCTGCACGAGAGAACCCAAACGAAACAATCGAAGGGGGAGATCCACCAGGGGGACAATCAGACAACCTAGGTAAATATAGTTCCTCCTATTTTAAATTCTAAGTCAATAGCAAAAGTATAAAAAAAATAGTTTCTTCACAATTGTATGTTTGTTAATTCCGAACAGTTTTATTACATGTTTAATTTGTTTTAATTTCCATAAAAACTAAATCCTCTTAACTACAAATTCTTTAGTTCTTGCATTACCGGCAGAGAAATATTAAGTTTTCAATCTCTTAATGACTNCAATAGTTTCTTTACAATTGTATGTTTGTTAATTCTGAACAGTTTTATTACATGTTTAATTTGTTTTAATTTCCATAAAAACTAAATCCTCTTAACTACAAATTCTTTAGTTCTTGCATTACCGGCAGAGAAATATTAAGTTTTCAATCTCTTAATGACTCATCGCTTTATTCCAAGATATTTATAAAATTCGCTTATAGAATAAAACAATTATTTAAAGATTTTTTAAAATATAAAACATATACAATTTTTTAAAAGTTTATTATAATTATATTATTGTAATTAAATTCTTTAATAAGAATAAATGTAATCGTATAGAAAATATACAAATTTTCTATATTATTTGCAATAAGATAAATTTTATTTCAACAGCTATCTAATTTAGTCAAATAAATCACTTTTAGAGGTTTTAACTTACATATTGCAAAATATTCCTAAATTTAGAACAATATTTGAATGATAATAAACTCAATTTCATTCACAGTCGTTCAGTGGGTCGCGGATCAGTCCGCAGGCCAGAACGTTTTTCACAGCGATCGCACGACTCTGGCATTGAGCCGTCGTATGAGCCGGCCGGAATTACCCATGCGTACTCAGACACCGACCTCCGATACTCTTCTGCGGCGGGGGAGAGAGTTCCAGCCCATTACCAAGTCGATCAGCCAGAGCCTAGACACAGTCGCCAGAATTCGAAATTCAATCGGGACAAGGAACGCTTTAGAGATCGTCATACGGTGGAAAGGGAACGAAATGTGGGGAAGAACCGATTTGACCAGGACGAAATGGCTCCTCCAGGTAATAGGCGTTACAATACAACGGGCCGTATCAACAAAGAGTTCAGCCATTCTCAACCGCCTCGAGGACACAAGAACTCGAAAAATCCAGGCGCCCGATCGCAATCCTTGGACCGAAGAGCACGGAAAGATACTCCAGACCCTGACTTTGACCAGGAGCCACCCTTTAAAATACCAGTTTTGTGCAACAAATATGCGATTGATGAACTGGACCGAGGCTCATCGAATCGGCGAAAAAATCCACATGCAAATCGATTTCAAAACCGAATCCGGAACAATCACAATCGAAGCCAGTCCGTTCCAAGACCAGTCTATGGAAACCAACTCGAGCTACCTTCGCCTTCACCGCCACGAAGGACACAATCCGGCTATAATTATGCAAATTATGACGATTTTGGAGACGACCTCGAAATGCAACCAGTGAAGAAAGTTCACAAAAGAAGAGAAAGATCAAGTTTGTATATTTTATTAATATTAATTCAATTTCGAATTTTTATATTTGTTTTTATGTAAATTGGTTATATAAGACGTTTGCATAAGCCGGTGACATTCTCAGGCTCCGTTATATATTATTTTTAATTGAGGAATTTTAATTCCAATATTTATTATAAGCCATTTTAAACGAAACGGGAAATATATATATTAATGGCTTTTATATACCTAAGAAAGTTTGTTAGACAAAAATTCGCATAGCTAAGTTCGTCTATAAAGGGCTTAGACCCTTTTTTACATCTTCATTCATATAAAAAGGAATTGCAAATTGATGGATNTATTATAAGCCTTTTAAACGAAACGAAAAAAATATTAATGGGTTTTATATATCTTAGAATGTTTGTGAGATAAAAATTCGCATAGCCACGTTCGTCTACAAAAAGCTTAGACCCTTTTTTACATCTTCATTCAGATGGATGTAATTTGAAATATTTAATGAAATATGAATCGAAAACCGTATCCTTAAAGTACTGATAAGAATCAATAAATTTATCATTTATTTTATTATTTTAAATTTTTATTTTCTGTAGTTCCTCCTCCATCTCCAAGGATCATGTCCCCAATGGGATTCCAAGTTCATAGACAGGCCAGATATGACGAATACTCTCTTTACGACGAGGAAGGTGACTCATATGGCGACATGCCGAGCCGATCCAGGCCAGTCCCAATCTGGCTCTGTGTCTTCCTGGTCATCAGCTACATCATTGCCGGTGCCTTTCTGTTCTCAAAATGGGAGCGCTGGACGTTTTTAGATTCGGCCTATTTCTGTTTCATCACTCTCACGACCATAGGTAGGTGACACCTTTTGATCTAGTCATTTTAAATTCAATTTTCACACCAAAATAACCGTGAAATGAAATCTTCGCCAATTTCGTCCATCAAGGTTTCGGCGACTTTGTTCCGGCGCAAGGTGTGAAATCCAACTCCGAGGTTTCGATAGCTCTCTGTTCATTGTATTTACTGTTTGGGATTGCTCTACTGGCCATGAGCTTTAACCTCGTCCAAGAAGAGGTGATTGCGAATGTGAAAAATGTGGCCCGTCGCTTAGGAATACTTAAAGAAGAAGAAACTGAAGACTAGAGCCAGTATCTTTGCCAATTAGCTAGATATGGATATGTGTTTCAATATAATAGAATTTTATGTATATTTGAATTTTTGGAGGAAATTAACACATTAAAATAAAATATTCATATAAAATATCATTTTCATTTGTTTCAAAAGAAAGGTAAGTACTTTCTACAGAAACCAGAAAAAGGATACGTCTGTTGTATTTATCATAAATTTGAAATATAAGGTAATTGTAAACAATCTTTGTATTTTATTTTTGAGCGTTTAGATTTTTAAAATTTATAATTATTGCGAATCCAATATATCTTCAATGAGTAAGAAGCAGTAAAAAAATCAATCTTTAAGCAAGAAATAAAATTGGGTGAATAAATCCTAAATTTTTAAGAATTTGTCGATTTGTTTTGATTATTTGAAAACCACGATCGATAAAGATTATTAATCCTTAGTGCTCTCTTTTGTACAAATAACTATAATTTCTTAGTTCTTACTACTTCTTATTTGTTTCATTATCTTTTCAAAAAGGCCTGCTTTAGATCTAGATATCAGATTCCTTTCTATCATTCACAATCTTTTTTCCGCTTCAATTACCAAATTTGTGTTCTCTCTTTTTAAATAGAAGTTTAATATACCTAATTATTATAATTAAAATTGTTGATTACTGACTACGAATGAATATTAATATAATAAGTAACAAATTCAATTTAACCAATTAAATGTAAAATATAAATTAGTTACGTACATACTCGTAATTAAAGGCAAATAATTTGATAATTATTCCTTTTTTATGTTTAACCAAAATATTATCATAGCAATTCGTTTAATTAAAATTGTTGGAGTCGATGATGATCAGAAATTTTCTTTGAGCACACAAATATGTTTGCAGTACAATTAACAAATTGGCTCGTTTATTACTCAATTCCAACAGCTGTTCATTATTTAGTTTGTTTAATCTTCTAAATACGAGTAACAATAAACAACTTGGGAGTGAACAGCGGTGTTAACTAAAAACCCCGTTATGAAAATGTATACATCCAATTTTCCTTATTGAAATGGCATTTTTATGGCCCTTTCCACCACTTACTATATCAGGCCATCTCTCGCCGGCTGCTTTTTGCTAGCTCCTCAGTATTTGGTGGGCCATTAGCATTAGCCGTATGTACTTTGGCTCGGACTCGTCTCGTACTTTGATAGTATTTACGATTTGTTTTATTGATTGATTTTATGACTATTAATCGCAATAAAAAATATACATTAATCTTTCACATGCGATTCCTCATATATAAATTTTTATATATTTAAGATATAAATATTATTTATTATATTTTTCCATGGACACGGCCCACATCAAATGAAGGCTTAAACCCTCTTTGTGTGTGAGGCGATGGGTGGGTGGGAGAGTGATAGAGTATTAACGGAGAGAACCCGTATTAAATATGACAGAAATTGGCTATTACGGTGCTTAAACGTTAATGGTCGATAACAAAGGCGAAAATTAAAAAATGAACTGCGAAATGAAAAACGGCAACCATTCCCATTTTATTGGTATTTCTCACCACAAAATGAAAAAGTAAGAAACACATTTCGTTGAAATTATATAAACATAATAAAGAAATATGATTTTTTTTTATTTTTAAAAGTAAACAAATTTTATGATTAATTTCCCAAATTAACTTATATATTTAAAGGTATATATAGCATAATGTAGAAGCAAATCGATTTGTTTCGTAACGAATAATGGTCGAGACTTTTAAATCAATTAACCGATTTTTACTTCTTTAATAAAATATGAATGTAGGTCAATTTTAATAAGAAAAAATTTGTTTACTTTTACAATTAGGCCATGAAAAACCACATGGCTTATTGACTTGAAAAAATGAGAACCAAGTCAATCAAATCTTTAATAAAATCAATATTTCGGACCGATCTTAACTGACAAACCAACAAAATTTCGCATACATAGATATATTTTTTATTTTTAATAATTTAATTTGTTTAACCAAAAATATTGTGACTTAAATATTGTGAGTAAAAATGTCCAAATAAAATGTGCATCACGAAGAACGTTCCTTTAGTCGATGGGTCTTTAGATACATATATTCAATAAATAAAAAAATAAATTTCCCCTTCAATTCCTGTAAGGAACAGGGGGGTCTCAACCAACGGGTTATTGACATTTCAGTGACTATTTGTGTTCAGTGTATTATTAGTCAATTAATAGCACCTAGACCAGTTGAAAAACGACCCAGTCAATCCTACCCGCCCAGAGATCGAACCCTTGACTCCGAAGAGGCAGCCGGATGCGTAAATTCAAGCTTGTGGCAAAATGCATTCAGAACAAGTTTATCAATATTAAAGCCCTATAACAACAAGGTTGTACTCGTAGTTATCTGTGGTAGTCAGATGTCATTATTTGCGTTGTTATTAATTGTTTTGATTTGGTAATTGCGTTACAAAAATCTTTTAAAGTAGTTAAATACGTGAAGTAGCAACCTAAGATATTATTCTCCGGATCTGATGTGCTGAAAATTCATTATTCTGCGCGATAAATATAAGATTTGAAGTTCTTATTTCGATTATTACATTATTATGGTAATAAACTGAAAACAAAATGTTTCGACGAAATTTTAGACTGTTACTGTTATATAAATGGAAAGGGAAATTTATACTGTTCATGTATTTCAATTACAACATATTAATTATTATTATTTAATCAATTTAAGTAAAAAAATTTATTTTTTAATCAATTTAATTTCAGGTCATTGAGAACGCAAGGAATTTTATTTCTTCAACTATTTTATCTTTTAATTACGATAACTATTTAATTGTAAAGTACAATTAACAACATAATTCTAAATATTTGTCATTAAATGTTATGCAAATTATAATATTTTCATTTTACATTAATTCCAATATTAAAATGGAAACCGTGGCTAAAATTCGTTTAAACTGCAGACAAGAATCAAACCGTGAACTACTATTTCTCGAAATTTCAACCTAAAATAAATCAGCCGCGATAAAATTAGAACAAACTCTTATTAAAATCTAATTAAAATACATACTCCTGAGTTCATAGCGTTGAACGATCATTAAATCAGTCTACAACGGTTTATGTCTTTCTCACTTTTGACCCCGTCGCCTCTCCTCCCATTCCTCCTCGGCCATCATTGTGTGTTTGTTGCTCCCTTGCCAACTTTTCAGCAAGTCCACACCTGATCAGTTATGACGACTGTATTAGTGGCAGGGAGGTGATGTGGTGGGAGACTCTGAAATCAGTTCAGCCAACCAACAACAGTATCCGCAGCAGCAGCAGACTCTGCACTCGTTTCATCAATCGCAGAATGGATATGTGGTGAGATTATTTTCGGGAAACCAGCCAGACTTCTCTCTATTACCTAATAACTGACGACGTCGTTATTGCGCGACTACTGCTCGTGAGCGGCGACATGACGTCACAAGTCGAGTTGAACGGTATTGTGGTGCAAGTAAAAATAGCGAAACAATTGGCAGATATTTCCTGGGGTGTGGGAGGGGGATTGTTCAGAGTTCCCCGACTTTTCGTAGCTTGTATTGTTGCTACTTACCTATTCATCTCGACAATGGCACGGATATCGGTTTTTTCGTTCTATATCATCTACACAAATAGAACGATTAACTTTTGAAAATATCTACCCATTTTAGATAAATGAATTTATCAATGACCAATAATTCCAATATACGAATTTAGTACCTAGTATGTTGACCTTATCGAAACCCTGTTCATATTAGGTTGTAAAACATAAAACTTAACTGTTTGAAAGGGTGAATTTTGTTCAATAAAGAACATCATTCTTTGTAATTTATTTTAACTAATTATTTAAATAGTTCTATGTTATACCTAATATGATAAGACATATTTCATTCAATTACAACATTAATTGTTTCCATTAATATAGACTGCTAAAACCGACAAATTTTAAATTTTATTATAAGCTTACACAGAATAAGACAGAATTTAAAAATATACATAATCTAAAGCTGATCAATGATAAAAATCAANTCTAATATGATAAGACATATTTCAGGCTTTGACTACTGAAATAGCAGTTTTATCATAATTAAGCAAAATATATACAAAATAAGAATTTAAAGGAATTCAATTAACTGACAATATACGAGTATCCCGATAAGATTTCGTCATACTTCTAAAAAATAGGGAATACATAACTTCAATTAAGGAACAATGATTAAAAATTTTAAATAAAAAAATGACT
>JXOV01005266.1:414-25211 GCA_001014945.1 Clogmia albipunctata
GACCGATTACACTGATTATATATTTGGGAATATATTTGGGACTCTCCTAGAAACTCACCTAGGATAATACCTCTTCTTAACCAACATAAGCTAAAGAATCCTTGGTGGATAAAAGAAGCACAAGGATAATATGTAAATTAGCGAAACTCTTCCAGTATGTGCGATTGAACAAAATGTAAATAAAAACTTATTTCGCTGGAAAAACTTCAGAGGGCCCTGGCACTTCTTATAACCCAAATGGCTATCCTGCTCAGTCAGATGCGAGCTAAAAATAGCCAAAATCCAGAAACACCCCCTTTGCCATTTTGTACATGTATGCCATTTTGTACATATTTCCCCTAGTACTTTGAATGTCTTTGGATGAACATGAAAACAGAGCGAATGTTAAGATTGCGCCCGGGTCAGCCCGGTCTCCATATATTGTAAACCGACTAGAGTCAATTTCATGTGAATTTCCCGTATGGGGCCCGAGCATTGACCCGAACGCCCGTCTTGGTGGCGCAATCTTAACGACTTTTCCGATAATAATCACCTAAATTTAAGAAAGAAATAAAAAGTCGTATTATTTGGTGCCAATATTTTTTATTTTCGAAATAAAGAAATGATAAGCGATATCTCACATTACAGAACTTGTATCCTTAGGTTTAAAAGAAGCACATTTACAACAATTCGATACATATAGTATATGGGGGAGAAGTATCCTTGCCCCCTTTCTCCTTTAAGGCTCAGAGCATCACGCCAATAATAACAGTTTCGTATGATTCTTGAGGATAATGATTACCTCGCAACACTTTGTCTTTGCTAATATAAGATAGATATGCGTAATATACTAAAGAATAGAGAAATATATATATAATATGTAAATAATAGTTTGGATAAAGTACACGTAAACACAGTAAAACTTAAGTTACAGGACCGTTGTGGGGCGGCAAAGGATAGCGCGTGGGCAAAAATCCTTAAAAGGATCGAAAAGAGATTTAAACGCAGTGACTAAAGATGGGGGCGGCTTTCAAGCTTAGCGGGCGTGGGCTTTGCAGAATGGACGACCGCTCTTCGCGAAGAAACTCTGTCCTTCCAGATTCTTTTTGCAAGCCTAAAAGAGATTTTAATAAAATGACTCATTAAAGTAATTATTACCCAAAATTATTATTTAAGAATTTTATTTTTAACAAAAAGAAAAATACTTACGGTGCAATTGAAACATTGGCTATGATAGTTGTTGCCCAGGGCCTCGACCCACCGATCGCCAGCCTCCACGGGGAATCCACACGCAAAGCACTTGGTGGTGAACATCTCGTTCCAATCGGCTTCGCAGTAAGGGCTTCCGTCTTCTAAGAAGAAAGGACTGTTGCCAAACAACTTTCCACAATAGGCACATGTGAAACACTCGGGATGGAAATGCTTTCCAATGGCATTCAGGCAATCACCCTGGAAATACAAGAAAAAGTTAAATATAAGGAATAAGGGAATATTAAAGTTATATTACCTTAATCTTGGAGTTACACTTGCAGCAGGAAGGGGCAATGAACCTCTCGAAACAGTATTCGCAGTAGAGATCACCCTTCTCTTCGACGAAGCCAATGTCGGCCAGGGGTCTTCGGCAATCTCCGTTTACGCAGACAAAGTGATCAGGACACCAGATGCGGCCAAGAGCGGTGATAAATGGACCTCTGTTCATAATCAAAACCAGTATTACAATCAAGAAAATTAAGAACATCTTTCAAAAACTAACTACAAATGTACAACTACCAAAAACTTCCGAAAATATAAGTAATTGAAACAGGCATTACCTGGTAATCTTCACACTACAAACACAACACACGGGATGTTTACCATCAACTAAGTTGTTAGCAATTTGTTTGGGTTCTGTCTCTAAAGAACTTTCATCCAAGGTCTCAGTCATTGGCTTTTCAATGTAAGACCTTCGATCGGTAGCTGATCTACTCTTTTGTTTCGTTGAGTTTCTGCGCCTCACTACGCTGTTTTCCAGCTTTTGTGTTTGAGTCTCATCGGGAAGCTTTGTTTTGTTTTTATTTGGTGTCGAATAGTTGGGCTCAAAGTCCGTCTCTAGCGGCGGTGGAGATGGAAAAGAGGTGATGTTTACCATACTCGCGTCCATGGGTGGAACTGAAATTGGTGGTGGAGGAGGTGGTAATGGAGGAGAGGAACTCCTTGTGATAGTTTCAACCTTTTGCGGTTCTTCGGTTTCCTTCATCTGAGCCTTTAATAACATTGTAGTCAACATCCTGTTAGCTTCTTCTCTAAACTTGTCATCCTTATCCTTGTCTCCTATTCTCAATTTCCTTACAGATTCTTCCAACATTTCAGTAGCCCGACCGGGCTCAAAAGCGGGAGCAACAACAACGGTTTGCGTTTGGTTAGGAATGCTATAGTTTTGGGTTAGTCCAGGCTCTAAAACACACATAAAACACAACAGTCAGATAAAATATTAGACAACACAAGATGACAACTATTAAACTATTCAAAACTTTAAAATCTTAAAATATAAAAACATAAATTAAAAAAATCGAAGTTCTATGAAAAACCTCATTTTTAACTTCAACGATTAAACCATGCAGAACACTTCAAGGCGAAACACAAACTTGACTGTGAGGATCACCTGATTTGCTGACTGCAGCAGCCGCAGAGAGGAATTCGACCCCCAGGTCCTACAGCCTTGTTGAGGACGCCGCGACCTCGCTTTGGAGCCAGGGTGATGTTGGCGCCACCTTTATTATTTTCAACCATACTACTAGATTGATTCGATTTGATCGAGTCATTTACAACACCTGCATTAGACAAGTTCACAGAAGCATTGGCGGCGGCTGCCTTGGCAAGTGGCGGTGCTGCTGCAGCTGCAGAAGACGTGGGGAAAGGCGGCGGAACAGCGAAAGAAGAAGAATTGATAGGTGCCGACTGGGGCTTTGAGAGATTGGAGGAAGTCGGAGGATAGACTGGTTGTTTGAAAGTATTGGAAGACGACACATTAGCAGAAGAATCGTGTTTAGGCTTGAACTGGGTTATTGAGGGTGTGGTTATGGAGGTTAGGTCTGACGTGGCTGAGGCGAGGGCGGAAAATTGCATGGCTTTGGAGGAGTTAGCAGTTGTGGAGGTCTTAGAATTTAAACCCAGAGTGGTATTAGCAGCAGATGGAAAGCCAGGTGGAGGAAACACAACGCCAGACTGTTGGGAAGGGTCACACTGGAGAGGAAACGAATTTGGCTGGTTTTGGATATACGTCGATGGAAAAAACGTCGAATCCGTTTTCGTATTCAGACTCGATACTTTACTTGCCACTGAAGACTGAGTGGATGTATCTTGGGAGAACCTCCTCGCTTGGTTGGCCACGATTCCTCGAGGAGGCATCTCATCTTCGACTATCTTCTTCTCTCCACGAGCTATTTCAATAGTTTTCGACGTTTGACTTCTTTCGAACTCTTCAACGACCTTAGTACGACGCTGGATTTGGGTGTTACCAATTTGTTGAACTGATTGACTTTGGGCTTCCAATTTTTTAGCCTGGTTCGCTTGAGATTCGTTTGTTTTCTTTTGTACCATTAAATTGCCAATTTGTTGGGTTTCAATAGCTTCAGGTTTTTGTAGGAACGAAGACTGTGCCATTCCGTGCATCGAAGCCCAGTTTTGGTCATCCTTTTTGGAGACATTATGAAATTCGACAGACTCTCGAAGTCTTGGAGCTTGTATTTTCAGAGGGTTCGGTGGAGGTCCCGGTGCTGGAGACTTGGCCCTACTGATAGGACAGGGCGATGGTGATCTCTTTCGAGGATCAAAGATATCTGCAACTGGAGCACCAAATTCCTCAACAGCCAGATTCTGTTGATAATGAGGTATGATAGGGGCTGGTTTATTGATCAATGAAGGGGTATAAGGTCGGGGAACAGCATTGTATCTGTGCTCTTCTTCAGAATGTTGGGTAGAAGACTGTTGCATTTGTTCCTGGAACTGATGGTGAACTTCATGACGTTGTTCCAAGTGCTGATGGTGTTGGGCTTCAGTTTCCACTGCATCTAATGATTGAAAAGTCATCGTTATTGGACCAGAACGAGGGGGTAAAACGGGAACTGAGATTTGCGTAAACTGACTGTAGTCTTGGCGTCCGAACTCGTTCTTTGAGTGGGAGCCCTTTTGTGAATTTGAATTGGTGTAAGAAGCGTTCGACTGGACCTGTTCACTGGTCTTTTGTTGAGAAGAATGGCTTATATTACAGTGGGTTTCGTGGACGGCGACGTCGTGGTACTCCTCGTGGTTGTGATCGGGACCGTCCACAAATGCCAGGGGGACATTCTCTTTCAGCTGAGGCGAGACAGGAGGTCGTGTAGATTGCTGGGACGGCAACTGTTTGATATTGTGCTGGTAGTTGGGAATCGCGTCGGGTTTGTGGAGACCGGCGTAACGGGCCGGCTTTTGGAATGGGTTCGGCGGGGGGAATGATATGGTGCGAGTTTCGTTAAGCTCTGACTGACCTTCCTTGGTGCTCTGTTCGGTCATCTGATTACTAGATGAGTAAAAGGAGTTGTTTTGGCGTTGTTCTACTCTGCTCTCCTGCTGATACGATTGACACGACTGGACAGCCGAAGAACAGAGGTAAGTCTGCCCCTGACAGGTACTCTGGTTAGTACAAATTGCCTCTGAAACTGGCTGAAAAGCTGTAGAACTTCCATTTCCATTTGTAACACTGGCAAAGGCTGACACTTTCTCACACTTCTCAGAAGACATCTCTGTTGTCATTGACGAGTTTGAAATCAGAAGTCCATTCGAGTCAAAGGTCATAGGAGTGTAAGGCCTATCTGAGGCTACGGTAAGGGCACTCTGCATTGTCATTTTCTCTGTGGGAGTCGGTAGATCGTCCAACTGGTAAATAACCTCTCCTCCAAACGGAGAATAAGGACGATCTGGAGCAGTAATCAGCGCACTGAGCATCGGTGATTTCGATCCTGATATATCGTCATTGCGAGGAGCTTTCATGTTGATAGCAGGAGGAAAGTAGGGAGCAGTTTCTTCTGGTAATGGAATAGGTTCAACTGGGAACTTTGGGGAGAAATCCAAAGGTGCAGAAGGAGCAGTGGTCAAAACACTAGACATTAGCGAACCATGAGCAGCTTCCTCGTAAATAACGTTGGACATTTCACTTCTATGCTCAAAAGATTCAGAAATCTCTGAAGACTGAACTTGTTCACTTTGATGTTCTTCAGATATGATATGGTAAGGAGTATCTGGAGCAGTCTTCAAGGCCTTTACCATTGCACTCTCCCATTGGTGTGGGACAGCGTTTTGGATATGCGATGGAGGAAGGATCTTAACTTCGGGAATGGATTGTATTTCTACACTATGAGTGGCTTTTGATTGTGCTTTCGATTCAAACTGAACTTCTTTTGAAGACTCTTCAGATATGACTACATTTGTAGACTCTGAAGTCATTTGGTTTTCGTTTATTTCTTGAGACTCTTGAACTTCTTCAATGATAACTCCTTGGTCCTTATCGGATAGGCCTATGAATTCGACATGTTTCGAGTGTTTCGTCATAGGTGGAGGAGTGGTTGGCCTTGGAGTTAGGGCTCTAATATTTTCAACTAAGCATTTGGTGTCAATCGTATCAGCCAGGTAGTCCTGAGCACGGCAATGTTCCTCAGCACTCTGGCAAATCGAAGTCACTTCTGTCGAGCAAATGGACTGCTTGTGCTGGGTTTGAGCTACCGAGCTGTTCGAAGTCACAGTTTGGTGTTCATTGTATTCGGACGAGTCCGAGAAGCCTTGATCGTAGATGGCATACGGACCTGGTTGATAAATTCTCATGTGAGAGTACTCATCGGAGGTGGTGTTTGTGGTCGAGGTGCAACTCTCGGAGCTGCTCTCGATCTCTTGCACCTCGGGAATCGTGTCGGACACTATCGAGCGCAGCTCCGGAGCGGATAAGCTAGCCTTGCCCTTGTGCTCTTGGGGAGGCACGGGATTCGCTTTGACGTGCTGTGTTTCTGGAGGAGGCACATACAGGGGGGTCGCTGTCGGAGTCTGGGTCGGATCAGCGTCCGGGTCCTTGGGGGGCCACACAAACCCAGGCTGCTGGTGGAGTTCACTCGAGATTTCATCCAGAGAGTCTTCCATTTTAACATGTCGGACAAAGCAGTTTCAAAGCAGCTTGCAAGGTTTTAAGGACATGAAGCAGGGATTCGGGGTTAGTACAATGAGACCAGTTCGATTTTTGAAAATGGGTGAAAGTCACAAGGAAGTCGGACACAAAATTAGAAGAAATTAATTAATAAAGCGCGCCAACAAAGTCTTAAGACGAAGCTGCATTAATTTTGTCAATATACTGAGACTACAAAGGGAAGAAAAATCCGAATCTTGGTTCATAGAATTTATTCAGAAAACCAGCTCATGATGACATAAAACAATTTTCAATTTGCCAATTCCAAGTGCCGCCTGTTACTTGCAATTTGAACAATTTTGAATCGCCAATTCGAAACTCATATGGTCATATATTGACAAAATATACAATAAATATAGTTATTATTAACAAAACATAACTGTGTAAATATAAAACACTGTTTATAGGTTTGTGTTTTCTTAACCAAATTAATATTGCAAAAACCATTCCGTTAGAATGGTAATCAACAAAAATGGGTCTTACAAATTTCATCGACTATATAGTTTTTTACAAATGAGTATGGGCTTAAGTAACTTTCCCAAAACAACACGAGTTATCACCCAAAGCCTTTCAAAGGGCATTAAGTGGAAGCTTTAAACATATAAAACTAAATAAATATATATTATTATTAAAAGCTATATCTCTCAGTGAATTAAATAAGAAAACCTCTAAGACTATTATGAGGAAAATCGCTGTGCGAAAGGCACATAAGTCAAAGCGGCACAATCAGCCGTACCTTTTTTGAACGATTTGTTCGCATTATTAGTGAGTCCAGACTTAAATGGCCTCAGTGTGTTGTAATTTCCTTAAATTGCATAAAAATATTTCCGTTGAATATAAAGCAATATTTTCTTCTGATGATTATAAAATTTCCCATTTTAGTTAAGACAAAAACCAAATTAAATGGAGTTTAAATAAAAAATTTAACTACTTTTTATTTTAAGAATAGAAATTAAGTTGATATTTTAAATTGCGTTTATTGCAAAGTTTTATTACACAGCGACAAAAGTTTTATCGATTCAGAGGTAGGACAGTATCACTTGGTTATCAGCATATAATAGTGCTTCGCATTTCTAATAACAATAAAAAAAAATATAAAAACACGAATGAAAATGGGAAATTTTTTAATCGCCATATTTTAAATAAAATAATTTCAGGTCAAATTTGATATATAGAATCAGACATCTCGATTCTATATGAAGCTTGTTGATTAATTTCCAATATAAATAATTTAATAATATAACATTTATGTTTACAAGAGTGTGTCTATAGGTTATATTTTGTGCAGTACATGGATAACCACCACCTAATAGTAATACTGACCTGGAGTATTGTGGCTCGCGTGAGAGCTCCTGGGCAAAGTGGCCGAGGCATATGTCTTGGGCTGGGTCCAAGCCGGAGCACCAGACGGTGGCGGGTAGGTGGAGGGACTCTTGGGAGCTGCTACTGGTGGGCTCATGGGAGCAGCACTTCCAAAGCTATAAGGCTTTGGTCCACCAATATTGGCATTCAACTGCAATTTGAATTTACTGATTAGATTTCTATTTGGAAAAAAATATAAAAGCGACAAATAAAAATTCAACCACTACAAACAGCCCTTGCACGTACCTTATAATTGACATTCCTACCACTACCCGGAGCCAAGACACTTCGTATTACTTGACCGTCCATAGTTTTGTACATGAACATGTCATCCACCATTTTTGAGTCTTCATTATTTATTGGTAAAATACTTCCATAAATCGAATGAGATGTGTCTTTGCCATCAAAAGTGTTCTCCTTGTCTCCGTTCTCAAAACAATCCTTCTCCAATTGCAACAACTTACTGTCCACCCTGTGCTGAGAGTCCGAATAGTTTCGTAGGTTTTTCTCAACTATTTGATCGTGTGGTGAGATTGGAGATCCCCCTGTGGACAAACTACTTTCCCGGGAATGTGTAGGTGATGTAAAATGTGACTGTATGGGAGATGATTTGGCCGAAGTGCTCGGTGATGTCGTAACAGACGCAGTACTATTTGTCCTCGAGTGACTCGGAGACATTACACTACTAGACACAGTAAGCTTTAACAACAAATGGGTCAGAGGTTAGTTTACAAATGGACAATCAAAACTAGTTAGAGAACAAAACTATTCAAACTTCAGAACTTCATATGGTATACCATTTTAGAAGTCCTTTTCGAATATTTTCAGTACTTACATTGGAAACAGGGGCCGACGATGTGATCAAACCCGGATTTCCATTCACCGAGATGTTATGATGGGCGCTCAGAGCCTGGGAAATTGTATTGGCTGACAGTTTTGAAGTCCTGCAAAACGGAGCAAGTATTACAATATGAATATCTTCTTATATTTTATTTCAAAAATCAACAATTCAAAGCACAAAAATAGCAAACGCAAATATTACAACGTTACTTCTGGCGAGATGTAGCTATTGAAGGTCTGAAATACTTACGGTTTGATTGGTACTGGCACGTAGCCCTCTGTGCCAGGAGGGGGGTTCTTCATCGCTATCAGTTTTGCGTGTACGTCACAATACAATTTGCCATTTATATTGAAATAGCCTTGGTTCTTCAGCGATGATCCACAAGTAGCACACTTGAAACAATCTACATGAAGGTTCTTATCCTTAATTCGTACAAACACACCACTGTGGCAAGAAACATCATGGCCATTACATAACAAAATCAACATGAAATGAAAGAAAGAAACGGTCAATTGAGCAGTTCCTTATTAATTTCTGGTTTAGGTATGGATCGTGGAAGACGTTTTTGGCACTTTTTCAAATTCTGCACAGATTACTATTAACTAACTTTATAATAAATAGTTTTAGGAGTCTTATATGAACCTTTATATTAAGGTTCAAATTGATTAGCATAAGGAATGGTAAAGAACGTGGGATTCTAAAACTGAACTTCATTTATTTGAAAATAGTGCTTCAAAGATCTGCAAGGATTAGGGAACAACAAGCACTCAGAGGTCACACACACTCGCAAAGAACCAGCAAATTACAAGACAAAAACTTTGAATCTCCTTTTGTATTGAGAAAGGACTTTCGGTGGTTTGGTGGAGGTTAGAGACGGACTACAGTTCATTCCGAGAAGCAGCCTTCTCGTCTTCTCTCTTCTCTACAATTATTTTACGTCTCTCATGTGTTTTAGGTCTCCTTACTCTTCAAAGGTGGCGGCTGAAGTTGAAGAGAAGCTGGTGGTTTTCCTCTCCTCCGTATGTTTCTGCTGCTGCTGTTGATGCTTCTGTTCGTACTGGTTCACCAGCTGCTGGTGCTGTTGATGGACTTGCGAAGAGGATTCATAACTGCTCATATGGCTCGAATGACCACCAATCGCATGGCTAGCGGACGCATAAAACGTCGATTCTCCAGCTAAACGAGATTTTTGTTCAAAATACTTCAAATTCTTAAACATCAATTGTTCCCACTAAATTTCGCTCTTCTTCTGAAAAATTCTCATAAGGGGCTGTGTTTCCTAAATGTCTGTAATGTGTCTCTGATTTGGTTTTGTTTCTTCACAGATAAAATCTACATTTATGGAATTTGGAATTTTGAGTTACAACAACACATTCATTCGCTCAGATTCGAAACAGGAGAGTTTGTTTTTTTTAATACAGCTCAGGTCATTTGGATCACTTACACAATGAGTCTTTCACACTCGGCACAGATATTCTGTCCAGTGGGCAGGCCTCCGGTGTTGGCACGATTCACAGGCTGCTGGTTTATGGGCGCTGTCACATGCTTTGTCGGTCCAACGACGTTTGGTGCAGTACAGACTGGGTTTGGACTGAAAGTCCGGGGCTCCTCTATTGGATTATTGAATTATGTTTTCGGGTTAGGATAAGGTGATTAATTCAGACCAGTGTTCATTAGATACAATACTAGTACATAATTATTTACAGTTTCATTAGGCCTGGATAACATGGGCCAGTTAATGAATCTTAAAACCATTAACGTTTTTTGTTCACAAGCTAAAGCTTTTCCTAAAAATAGTACTGAATTTTCCGCATAAGCAATTTTATTTATTACTGCCTTCTCTTATGATTAGGTACCATTGAATCATTATTCAACACAAGGGTTGTTTTAAACCACGAGGTAAGCGAGTGCCTTAAAAGAAGGCCCGAGTATTTAATAATCTTATCGAACGTGTTTTATACAAAAATATTTGCATTTTTAAATAAATGAACATAAAAATCTTTAAAACTCTTCGAATTTCTATGATGAACCACAAGTAGACGTAGTTCAAGAGTTCTCCGATAAGTGGCTTATTTAAAAAACCATCCGTTTACACTAACAAATCACAGTTAAACCAACAAAAGTAGTGTACATTTAAAATTGATGGATTTCTTTCACGGAGGACAGACATTAATACTAAAGAAAAAGCCCTTGTGCTTTAATGAATTCTTTAATTTTATGCAACAAAAATGCATAAAATTACAAACGACATATCAAAACAAATTCTAGTATCTGATCATTATAGGTTTTATTATTCAATAGCTGACTAGTGTCACTCGGCCTTTAGGGTTTAGTAGTCTAGTCAAGATTATAAGGTTGAATAATTAATGATTTTTATAACAGTTCGTGTACAAGTTAATGATTACCAATGTCATGCAAATTTGAGGACATTAAAACACTTTAATAACATCTACTGTTTTTACAATTTAAAGTGTTGTATGAGTCTTTTTATTTAAATAATAAACTAAAATTAAAAATATTTTCGTTTTTCCAAGTTCATGAGATTCTAAAACATCTACAACAGCTAATCATCTGTAACCCAAACAAATATCTCAAGGTTTTTTTAATATTCTTATGAATCATATTTTATCTAGAAATATTTTAATTTCATTTAAAATGCTTATTTTAACTACTTCCAACCCCGTTACAACACTTTAAATGGCGACAATAACGTGTTAAAAATGTTAAATGAGTGAATGTGTAAAGTGTAATTTAAAATAGCTAAAAATAATGTTGAATTCAAAAGGAAATGATTCATTTCGAGTTATAGTTTATTGAATGACTTATATTCAGTCTTCGAGCCTCGAATCGGGGAACACTTTCCCATCGTTCAAGTACATGAGCATCGAGACCAGAGGCAAATAGTTCGAGTAATGGTATTTGTCCTCGACTGGCCTAATTTCTACACCCCCTTCACCGTTATTATTACCTGGTTCTGGTGGTTCGTTTTCGGCCTCCTGCAGCATTTTGTACACCTCAGAGTTGGCCGAATTGTACATCTTCTCGTTCTTCTTAAAGTTCACACTGAAATAGAAAGCACCATTGCAGTCAGCACACATTTCAAAATTAATATCACTTAATTTATTAGACGTCTAGACTAAGGTTATAATGCAAGGGGAGCAAACATTCTTAGGGTCTTTTTACCTCACAATTTTGAAAAATGAGCTCATGAATGATTATTCAATATTCAAAGGCAGGTTCTCCATAAACGGTTTCGTTTTCTTTTCGTTTTTTGTTGTAAATATCGGATGTCTTATCTATAACATATATTTCTACTTCTTATTTAAGTTATCAACTAGAACTTTTAATTTTAATTATTTGAAGAAAAAAATTGATTGTAAAACACCTTAAGTAATTTTACAATAATTTTTTTAAACTATTTCATTTTACTTTTCAATTTTATTATACAGTAGAACTCCGGAATGCCCGATAGTCCGGCATCGCTTCGGAAAATTGTAAAAAATTTGGTTTTCTCCAAAAGTATGACTTCAAAGCTATTCGGAAGTTGGGCAGAAGCTGCAGATTCATTAAATAAGTTTATCTCTTTTGCTGAGGCAAGTACTAGCTACAGTGAGCTTTATACGAGAGTCAGGAAAACAAAAAGAAATTCGCGACTTTTTTCAATCAAAGTGAATTATGTTTTACATCTAAATGCATTAGATGAAATGTAAAATATACTTTGTTGTATGTATGTATTTGCATACTGCAATTTGAGTGTAATTATTAACATAATTTGCTTATAATTACATATTATCCGATAGTCTAGCACCGAGCCCCGGTCCCGAACGTGCCGGACTAATGGAGTTCTACTGTATAAGGTTTTGAACTCTCAACTTTTAAATATTGAAAATATTTTTCTTAATCTAGTAGCGAAAAGGCTGATTTTGTATATAAAAATATAATAAAATCACTTTTAAGAAAGCAAAAAACTACTATTTTAAAAAATCTTACGTATTTTTACTGATAATAACGTTTTGAAAAGATTCTATTCACTTTGCTGAACAATTTTATATATCCAGTAACTCGACACAGTAACTATGAACCTCACACTTTGATATTCACATTCAAACTAAGTTGTTTGAAATCAAGATAACCAATAATAATTGCAATGTAAATATCGCTATTATTATTGGTTATCTTGATTTACAACTATTTATTTTATACAGGGTGATCCATGTCAGTATTTAAAATAGAAAAATATTTATCTAATTCCTGAACAAAAAATCGTGTTTTAATTCAAATAAAGAAAACAAGTGTCTAAATAAATATTTGAAATGTTTTGATAGTTTGTCTGTAAATAAATGATCTTTTATTTGATTTGCTCTTTACGTAATCCAAACAAATTACGCTAAAACGTTAAACACTATTTATTTCCATAATTCAACTATGTGAAAAAATGTACGCTTATTTTAGCACATTTAAAAAGTCATATCTGAAATGGTTGCGTGATAATTATATTTTTTTTATTTATGGAATATCACTTATAAATTGAAGAATTATAGAATATAACCCATCTATTCTAATATTTAAAAATAAATGTGATTACAGTTAATATTATTACTTTTTAAAATCAGTTGTTTCAATAGGTGAAACGTGTATAAAACATCGAATATAAGATAAATGTTTTATAGTTATAAAAATATAAGGCCGCAATTTTAAAATATTCAATCTATTGAATATAATCTCGATTATTTATTAAAGCTTAAAATATTTAGTTTTGCACTCCCGTATCGAAACATACGCTTTTCGATATCCATTTGAGTTTCGTAATGTTTCACTTTATGACACTCAGTGAAAATTTTCTTAAGCTATCCAACAAATTTGACTCAAAGTTAAAATTTGATCGCCATTGTTGCCCTTAAACTTCAAAATATTGGTCTCGGCTATGCCATACGACCGTGATTATGTAGCAAATTAATTAACATTTCCTGTTTTTTTTCTTAAATTTTAATAGTTGGCGTTTCAACAACCATTTGCATATAATTTGGCTCTTTGTGTTCGATTTTGGGCACATTGCGTAGATATCAGAGATAAATCTGCTTAACTGTAATGCAAGTAAATTATAGTAATAGCCTTATATTGCTTTAAATACAAATTTATTTTACATAAATTAAAGCAAACAAATGTTCCATGTCACAATAAACTAGGTATTTGCCTTATTAGTTTGAATTTCAACCCTTAACGGTAACATTACAATTTAAAATTTCACTTGAAACTTTTTTGAAACATGTGAAGTGTGAATAAACGTTATGTCCTGCTCGGGTGTAAAGCCCTGTTTTTTAACTCGGAAACGATAAAACACTCGCCTTCAGCTCAAATGTTTCACACTCGTTGTCATTCGTCAAAAAAAAGTTAACTTTACACCCTTGTAGCACAAATAACTATTTTGCACTTTTACACAAGAAATTCCACCTAAATTTTGAAAATGAACAAATTTTATTCGTAGACTATCAAATTCTTTTTCAGACAAGTGCGACAAAATGTAACTCAAATTTATGAGAAAATCATTCACATTTAAAGATCAATTTATACGGCAAAGATACTAAAATTTAACGACTGTTAATAATGCATATTGGATGCATTTCATACAAGAATTTATGCATTTTTAAATTGAAAAAACTTACTACTGTCTGAAAGTCAATTACAGAACAAATATGAGTACATATAAGTTTTACACAACGAAATTGGATAAAACAAATTTACTTTCTTTCAGTTATGTACTTGTAAAATAAATCATTTGTCAATAAAATCTTCAACGAAACCGTTTAATGAGAGTCTGTCTGGGGAAACAACAACAAATTTGCATGGAACTGTGGAGTGTTGGAGAGTGGCACTAATATTAATGACCTATTTCAATCAATGACCGATTCCAATGGTGCCATAAATCAGTTGGCAATGAGTCACAGTCCTGTTAAGAGGGAATGATGCATTTTAGTGACACGGTTAAAGCTACTTTGATTCCGCTTCTGGAGGCCAATTATTCCATTATTACTTTGGTTTCCATTTCAATTCCACGTCTAAATACATTGTGTCTTTAGAGTGTATGTGATGAAATATATTATTATATTGCTCTACCTGGATGGCTTTGGTCCTTTGTTGCTAATTCATTGCAAACCAATGAGAATGAGTGACAGACAGTGAGATAGAAGTAATATTATGAATGAGAGAGATAGAGAATGGTGTATGAAAGAGAAAAGAGAATTCAGATGATGAACAACATTTAAAATTTTAATAATATCGATTGATTGACTTTGATTTGTACAGAGATAAAGGAGGGACACACTCACCCAAGAACGCCACCAGCCAACACCTCGGCCTGGGCAGACAGAGTCTCGGCGATCGTCTCGTCGCTGTACATCCCGACCGGGGTGTTGTACTGTTTATTGACGATGCTCTTCACCCCGGGATCTGCGCCCGCCGCCGGACCTCCTCCGTTCATCTGAAATGAAAGTCATCGCGAAATTCCATAAATTGCAATCAACTCAATCAATGAATAAATTTGTAAAGTGATCTCCAAGGCGAGCTTTTGTACGTGTGCAAACTTTTGCTTTCGTATTTCTACAATTCGCAACTCAATTTCGTACTCCAAATTTGTTATGTCATTTGCAAAATAAAGCATTTGACTATGAATTGTTATATTTTATTATCGTAATCAATACGAAGAGGTTGAGAACGAACTATTATGAACTTCTTTGTTATCTTAAAAAGGTTTTGAAAAAAAAAAATTTAAGAATAAGAATCACAGAAGAAATGATTCATTCCATAATTATTTCATTTTTAAATCTGAGATATGGAAAACTATAAAACGTTTTTAATATCGATAAGGGACCAGACAAATCTGCAAATGAGTCGTGTTCAATCTCCACTTACGAATGATTTGGCTGTGTTGTTGTAGGCGCCTCCAATTGGCTGACTGACGGGTTGATTGTTGGCCGCCAAAGAGGTCCTGGTCACCGGGCCACTGTAGCCAGTGTTTGGCTGCGGCAAATGACCAGTGGGTTGGACTGAAGGCTTCCATGTCGATCCTCCTCGCTGCACCGTCATCTCAAAGTTGTTTCCGGCCCTGACCACCACATCCTGAGCCTCTTTGTGTCTCAAATTAAATACCTCTGTTCCATTAACCCTAAGCACCGCATCACCAGCTACCAAACCGGCCATATCGGCGATACTGCTGCCATTTACCTAGAAGATTGAAATGATAAATGTTAAATTTGGTTTGAAGTTATAATAGGTTGGGGGCAGAATCCGTTCGTTTATATATAATTAAGATCATTGCACCATTGCACGATAAAGTATCACCGGGTAAATAATGGAGAGTCATAGGCCCCTCTTCGTATATCGCCCTAGTTCTCCCTTCCTATCACAATTACTGGCCTTACCTAACTTATTATCTATCGATATAATAATTATTTAATTTTTCCTCAGGCCCATTATGGTGGAATAGGATAAAAATGTTTATTAGATCCGTCATTCGGCACCATACACTACGGCAGTATAGATCTGAACACTGTTTAGGAAAGGTTGAATGTTATTGTTAATACTTGTATATAGTTGCTCAAAATTAAAATAAATTTCTCTTTGTAATTCTCGATTTTCGAAATCAGGGGTTTTAGACATTCATTGTGAGCTACTGGCAGCCTGCTATGACATCGTGAAACAAGTTCAGGAAATTCTGGATATATGTCGAATTGTTTAACTATCCCCATCAATAAATTGTTTAAATAATACTCCATAGAGAAGAAAATGGGGTGCGGCTATAACGCTGACCCTATCGGAACATGTGGTTTTTGGTTTTTTCGTAATTTTGCAAAATTGATTCAAGTTTTTGCTAATCTGCCTTGACACAAAGTTGTAATCTATTAGAAGATATACTGTGTGTAAATTTGAAGATCAGTTTTTGTTGGTTCCAGAGATATCAAGGATAAACAGGCGCGGCTATGATCTACTATATATTATACTATGAGACTGTTTATTGTGCAAATTCAAGAACAAAGTTCTAAAATATTGATAGCAATCACTAGCTTTTGATGAAAAAAAAAACTTATTGTTCTTAAGCTTAAATTTAAAGTGATTTAAACAAAATTTAAAAATTTTGGCAATTTCACGTGTATTTTATTTCTGTTTTATTTATGGCAGACAACTTTTGACATTATATTGAATTTTTTTATTTAATAGAAATTTAAATGGAAATTAGACACGTATTAAAAATACAAATTCATCACAATTTCAACCCATGATCGTATATTATGAAATAGGTTTTTGTTCTTTTTCCCAAGTTTATTTTCACAATCTTATTAATTATAGAAATCTTTCATCATTTCAATAAACTATCAGTGATTACTGCAGTAAATATGAGATTAGAAATCAATTAAATTTTTAAATAAAAACGAATTATTGAAATGAGCTAATTTCGTTATCAATTATTGATTTCCTTTCATAACATTTGCGATTAGGTCATTTGTATAATAAACTTAATTAACGGATTAAACCAGCGAAATCCAAATTAGATTAAATATAGCGATGCATACATTTCAAAACTAATAAAATTTTGCAAATGTTTACATCTCCTCCACCTTGAAACTGTCAAGTGTTTATTAATATATTAATAAACTATTTCACATTCCTTTACAATTTTAAGTGAAAACTAATGATCGGTGGTGGTTACCTTGGACTCATCAGTCTAAAGTCCTAAAATAGCACACCACTTGTTAATGAAATGGCTTTATTACGCTCGCATTCCGCCAAATGCTTAAGCCATGGGCTTTTTAATTTAAATCAGCGAAACAGCCGTGTTAACAACATAGTTTCATAAATAATAATAACCAACAAAATTTTCAGTGTCGTCTGCCAAAATTGTTACAAATGACATGTGGAGCCACTCTTTTGCACCAACTCCTACGCAAAAATCGAATGCGGGTATTTATAAAACATTCTTTCCTCTTTCGCCTCAACGACAATAAAACGACAACTTGACTGGTTTTAAAAAGGAAGTCTACACTCAAATTAAGTTCTGATTAATTGGATCGTCATAAAACAGAAATATAAAGTCTACTATGGGATATTAAAAAACAACGATCAACGATCGTCTTAATATAGCACTTTTCTTCTCTGCTGATCAACGAAAAAAAGAACAAAAAAGTATCTGTCCCTCCTGTGGTTGAATTATCGTCCGACCTCAGAAGATTCCTCTACTTCTCTTATAAATGAATAAGTGGGTGTTTTGCGATTCTATATTTATAAACGTCGGAGAGGGATAGAAAGAAGAGGAACGAGATCGAGTCAATATACGAGGTCAATTATAAATTTAAATGCGGTTTTAAATTGATCATTTTAAATCAGCCAATCCACCACAAAAACCCAGAAATGAAAATCAATATTCATATAATTGTGCACTACAAAACATTTGGCTAGTGGTTTGCGATTAATTAAAATGTCGAAAAGATTTTCAAAACAACTAAATATTGAAATCCAATATGGCGGCCAATGGTGGCACACGCGGTGACTTATCAAGTATATATTTTGAAATTAAAATACAATTGCAATAAATCATCTCTGGGACGCAAACACACATTAGCCAAGATAAACAATCTCGTGAATAGGATCTTCCTTCGCTATTCAATAACAAAAACCCACCACTGAATGATTGCATTTCGATCATTTTATTTTTAGTATCACCGAGAGAGATGAGCTCTATATGTGTGACGTCAGTTGTGACTAACACTGTGCTACACAGTGTTGTCTTTGAATGAAATAGTTCCGTTTTCAATTGCGAAAATTACGCAATTTGAAACAGGCAGGCGGCGGCGGTTTTATCGATCCCATTCGTCTTGAAAGAGAAATGATCGCGCACGAAGCGTACGATCATAAGCGATCTTGCGTTGAGAATGGTTCGCCAATGTTAAAGATCCGCCTGAAGATCGCGTGTATTTGGTGTGTGGCCCAGATTCCCTGCCGAAAATTCTCATGCCGGACGACGACGATCGTTCAGCATAAACATCCCGCAATTAGTGTCAGTGCCGTGTTTTCGTAAACTTTCTATCCTCATCGCGCGCGCACTTTCAATCAATTTCTTTCTTTTTGCCCTCAGAGGTCTGTTTTTATTGCAAAAAACAACGACACACGCCTTGCCATTTTATTCATTTGTCCCTACTGCTGCTGCTGTTGCTGCTGGTGACAAACGAGCGGGATTCGCGGTCACCCAAAGAGAGACAGACGCTGACGACGACGGGAAAAGGTCAACGCAGCCCGTAAATCATAAAATGCAAATTACTGCGACGATCCGAATTCAATTATACAACCACTTTTAAAGCCGGCTTTATTTATCCCCAATAAAACACACACTTTGTACACACATTCTCTCTCAGAATTCGAATTTGTCAGAGTGGGATATAAATAACACGAGCTTGACGAGCTCTGTGTTATGTCTCGGATCAATGGCTGGCTGAGGAAAGATGAAAAAAATTATAGAGAGCGCGCCCGAGAAGATCTGTCACCGTAAATTCAGAGATTCAAAGTGCAATCATCATCGAAAAAATATGAAAGAAACTGAAGGTGAAACAGAAACCTTGATTCTGGTCCGAATTATAACCACAAAAAAACAAAATAAAACGTGCAAGTTGACGGAATTTATGCAAATGACCATTTTCACGTAAAATTCCACGCAAAAATGTGAAAATGAAACCGTCTCTCTTTCTCTCCGATGAATAATAAATAAATTTATTCCGGGTGAAATTAAATATTGATTGCACCAGATTTCGTTTCCGAAATTCGCGAAAAGTAAAGTGAAACTGTTTACTTACTTTCTGCAGAACCAAAGGCGTTCCAAAGTCTTTGCCACCTTGCAGTCGAAATCCCCAGGGCGTAGCATCGCCCCTATTTAGTCGTACTGTTATCAGTTGAGCCATTCTGGTCTATTTCGTTTGCCACAACAAGTGGATTTATCTAAAAGTAGAAAAGAAAAAGGGTTTTTAGTAGTTTCCAAAATGCCTTTGTGCGATATGTTTATTTTTTATTGGATTTCATGAACTTTCGAGAAGATCAACTCGTATTTAATTGAAATTGGTATGGTGTTCTAATTTTGATTGATAACTGCCCAATTTTAAATTCCAAATGTATGACACTTTAATAAAGAACTGATTTTAATACAATAGAAACCGCTTATTGAAAATCCTCTGGGACCCTAATAATTAGTCTGTATTAACCGATTGTATGAATAAAGCAACTGTCCGTGTTATCAGTGGTCTTATTAAGCTGCTCCTACAGTAAAATATAATATATTATTTTGTGCAATTCCGTATCAAAAGTTCTTCACGCAAATTGGTTCTGTAATGGTTTACTTTTCTGCACGGAGTGTTGAAATAATTCAAAAATTTGCATGCCAATTGTCACTAATTTAATGAAATTACATGTTGTTGTCAAACCATTTCGTTGTGAGTATTCCTATCTCACTCTAATAAACACACTGAGCCTTATTTGTTCCACAATTTGAAAATAAAAATTAATTATCGATTAACTGTTATTTTTTCAGAATTACATATAAATATAAAATATCTTTATTCAATTTTTTGTTTTCATATTTACAGTATTTTACAATGATTACATAGTGCCGATGGGTAATGAGCAGACAATGTTAAAGTTGAGTTTATAAAGTACATTTAACTAATTATTGGTTGTCTTATAAATATATTGTTAAATTTTGCGGGCTAAATATTTTTTACCGAATTTATGACTGTATTATAGAGAGGGGAAAAAAAGAAAGAAAAAAAAACTTAATGGGTTATAATTTAGTTATACAGGGAGGATATAATGGGATTGTTTGAGTTCCTAGTTTTATCTTTCAAATTTAAATCTAATTTTAACATTTGCTCGTGGATTAAGCTAATATTGGCGATACAATGTATTATTGAAGTTCTGGTGTACCAAGGTAAACCTAGCATTGATTTTAATATTTTATTTTGTTTGATTTGGATTGCTTTTAGAATTGATGGGGNCTTAGAATTCCTAGTTTTGTCTTTCAAATTTAAATCTAATTTTAACATTTGCTCGTGGATTTAGCTAATATTGGCGATACAATGTATTATGGAAGTTCTCTTTTCAGAATTACACAAAATAGCGTTCAATACACATGTGAAATAGGTTATTACAGCACGAATTTAATATGAATTTTGGCTAACGCAGCGAGTAAAACACGTAAATGACTTGAATCGAAATATACTATTTTCTTCATTGTCAAAGGGACTCGGTTTCTTTATTAACTTCCACAAATGAGTGCAAATAACATTGATCACATTGACCAAAGATCAAAAGGAAATACGATCGGGTGTTGTTCAAACGAGTCACGTAATTGTAACAATGACAAGATTCTGGAATTCGCCAACACCTTACCAATGCAACCAAACTAACCACGAACATTCTGCATATGGGGACTCATTATAGAAGGCACGATTTTCTCTCGGCCAACAGCCAGCAAATAATTGATAAACTAATTAGGCTTTTTGTCGCACTCAACTCCGCTATAAATATCGCGGTCGGTGATAAGCGGAATTTAGCTTTAATTCGCAAGCAAACAAACAAAACGCGAGGCACTTCCCCTTTTGTTTGCAAAATAAAGGCAAAGTCAGGTAGTTTAGCAGATGCAGATTATTTGACAATTGATAATAAATGGCTGTGGAAAGGAAATGGCAGACAAATGCAAATCAGATAATCAGTTTACAAGTCATTTCAGCATGTATATTATTGCAATTATTTTTGCCTGGTTTGTTTTTAAAATGAAAAAGCGGGGTCTATTGATTCTTTGTAGAGAACGTCTAGAGTCTAGACTCGTTTTATAAAGGTATAGTAATAAAAAACCGAAACCCAGAATGATGGTATCTGTTGTATTCTTTTTAGTCCAGTCAAGGTATTTTGCGCGCTTTTTGCAAATTACAATGCCACTTTTTTTATTAATCCCCAGTTGATAAACCGACATGCAAATAAACTGCTGATCTCTCTCCTCTTCGAGTTGCATTTTTAAGAGGAGGCTGAGTCGAGAGCACGTTTTATAACAATTGTGCAAACGAATAAAATATGACAAAGCCACCAGCTTCCAGGAAAGAGATCAATTTTCACTCGGACAATAATTGATGACCACATCATTGGCCAGGAAAAAAAGAAGAGAAAGAGCACAGCAAAATAAAAAGAAGGTGACGAAATGAGTGAATTCCATGAAAAATGACCAACATTCCTCGAATTGCTAGCCGATGACGCATCCGAGGAAGCCTTTCTCCAGTTCTCCTCTTCGTCATTCATTCCTCACTCTTTCGCAGTTCCAGCAATTCCGTTTCTGGCTAGAGCAGAGATGGATGATGCCGAGAACCAGACCACACTAGTTAATGGCTGCCTTTTTCTGCCCTATTGACTCTGATCGTGTCTTTTTCTCCTCCGGCCAATAACAAAATAAGAAAAGGAGAACCAGAAACCGACTCCAGCTGGACGCTTTTTATTATTAAATTGTATTTCTGCGGAGGAAAAAAACGGAAAGAAACCAGAAATTCCTCCACAATAATGCAAACCTCTTTTGTTCGTTTGGCGATTTTGCAAATTATAATCCCATCTGTGGACTGCACACTTCTTTGTCCAGTCGCGTTCTCTGTCTGTTGTTTTATTTAATTTAAAGCGAAATTCACCAAATTCCACGGGTTATTTATTATTAGCTTAACAGAGAGGAGACTCATCAAAAGTCTTATCTCAATTTGCACACTCGGCTAATCAATGTAATGGCTTTTAATTAGCCCAATGTACTTTCAGAGTCATAATACAGTAAAACAATGGGTCTCACAGTTAAAAAGTTAATAAGCCTTCTCCACTGGCTGGCCAGTTCGTCACTTGATTATTATTTAAACCATGACTCATCCAATACATCGATTGTTGGGGCCCACGACGTTATCAGAAACCTTTTAGTCGTCATTACTTCCAACTGATGGAAAAACCTCTTCATCATTCCACGACAAAAATATGGCCTGGACAGAGAGGTGATTAGAGATTCCATTAGCCGACAACATACTATTCCCATCGACATAGTGGAGTGGAGGACCCCTAAACAATGGGCAAGTGTAATTTGATGACCCTGATTACCTTCGTTCGAAAAGCACAAGGTCATCGCTGCTAATCGGGCAAAAACGAATGGGTTTTTTGCATATTTGCAAATGCTTGTTTATTCAAATGGAGAGGAGATGCAAAATACTTTGGTGTTTGTAAGAAAAACTGGCTCCTGAACTTTGGACACCTGCCGATTTATCATCCGCTTCGTGGAATTGCACCCAGAAATTGATGATCTTAATAAGTTTTCGCGCCGGAAATGATCGTTCTTTCTAATTTTTCGACAAATATTAAATCATAAATTACATAAAAATCTTTCAGCAAAACGGTGCCCCTTGTGAACAACCATGTCTACCACACTCTGATCAATGTGTGTTTGTTTCACTCTCAAAAATAACAACTTATTTTTAATTTAGAACACACCACAGAAGAGAATCTCAAGGATAAAATTAGATGTTACGCCATTTTCATTATTGTAGAAGAAATACTGGTGAGGAATTTTCGCTAAAAATTCACTTTAAATCGCACGAATTGTATGAGGAGATCAATAACTGATTAAACTTACTTGTCTAAATAAGAGAATAAAAGTGATCTGCGCTGTTTTTATTTAATCCAGGTGTGATCGCGCCTCGCTGTTTTGTTTGTTGTCGTTGTTTTTGTGTCTCTCGATCGAAGTAATCCACACAAAAATTTAATCTAAGGCGATCGTGCCAAAAACTCCACTTTCTCACTCAACTGAAATTATTTAGCAACCAAATCCTTTACTTAAGACTTCTCTCCTCGATCTCTTTCTTTCTCTCTCTAATATTCTATATAGATAGACTTTTTATCTTTAGAACATCACAAACAAATTATTCAATTTTCTGATCATCAAGCACACACACACAAATCACACACTGTTTTAGAAGTATACACACAAGCACTCGTTCCCAATTTCTGTATGAGACAAAAAAAAATATTTGAGAGAAAATTTTTAACGATATATTTGCTAATTTTTATTTTTAGACTTTCGCTTGCTGAATTTTCAAAAGCTCTTCTTATTATTCCTTCGCGCGATGGGTTCTCGTTCTCAAAGAAACTTGATCGCGGTTCTCTCAATGACGTAACTGCCAATTTTCATTTCGTTCCGAACGCTAAGAAAAGTGCAAAAAAAACTAATCCAGGCACTAGTTTTTACTTTCGTTTGCCAAAGCCACAACTTCCAAAAACACACACACACGCACACACAAATTCACTCCAAATCACCGACTGGCCAAAAGAACAGGTAAAATAGCAACGGTTGAGAATTTAAATATTTTAATCCGAGAGACGGCGACACTAACCCACCAACCTTTCTCGTTCGAGTCCGAAACTTTTGTGAGTGAGGAGGAAAATCATCGACGACCGACCGAACGAATCGACTTCTTGATTGCCGCAGTAGTAGTTATTTTTGTTATACCCATTTTCACGGTTTTCTTTTCGAGAAGAGATTTATTCTTCAGGAGACATAATCAACAACTTTACTAATCATTCATATGCAATTGACATTATTTTAACATAAGCGAAATTAATAGCATACCTATAAAATTAATAACAATTTTAGCAATTTTTTATCAAAGTAATTATAAAATGACGTCAATTTTTTTTCAATCCTTATCTATTTTTAATAAAAACAAGTTGTTTGATAAACTGTTATCAAACAATTAACTTGATAGGAAGTTAATATTTTTAAATATAATATTATATAAGTTATGGAAAAACCAATTATTTAAAAACAAAATAACAAGTATTTTTCACACAAATTTTATCATTTGGAAAAGTTTATCCCTAGTCAAAATTGGTTTTAGTAGGCTTTGTACAAAACCCGCTCGGAGATTAATTACTTAAAAAAAACAAATCGAAAAAAAATTTTGTTTACCCCAGAAGGGACTCGAACCCTCAATCTTCGGCTTAGGAGGCCGACGCCTTATCCATTAGGCCACTGGGGCTGTTCTTATTCTATATAGGTATTTGTAATACAAGATGACGTATATTGCCCATTTCGTAATTGCTGGCCTAAACTGTGCCTATTGCTGCAATATTTTAATATACTGATTAGTTAATAGTTCTTTATACAATAAGGTTGATAAGATAAGGATTATTAAACACAAGGGTTGTTTTAAAGAATTTTTGTTATGTAGGGTTTAACTGTATTTGCGGATGTATGTGTGTGTTTTTGACTGTTTTACCGGACGGTTTAAATTTAAATTAGTACAAATTAATTTTAAATCAACTGTTTTCCGTCCTTTTAAATTTAAGACAATGCATTAACGGATAATATTTCCTATGTCAAAG
>JXOV01005269.1:7492-17594 GCA_001014945.1 Clogmia albipunctata
GCAACCTTGCACCATGCACTGTATCACTGATATGCCCGTGATAGCACTCATCATTTAAACCACATTTCAAAGCCATAATCAAAGTTTAAAAAGAACTTTACTTTTAATAAACATGGCCTACTTTATTATAGAGACATGAAAAACGTTAAAATGTATTTTCCTTTTAGGCTACTAAGATCCAAAATTAAAATTTTTAGTAGTTGAATATTGATGCAAAGTACTAATTTCGTGTATTTACACGACTTGCAATTGTCTGCGGGTATTGAATTATACTTTTTCAACACTGTATGATTATAAAACAATTTCTAGAGGAAGTATTGACTACTAAAATGTAAACATTTTTCAACAGATTTGTATAAAGAATTATTTAACACTAGAAAAGTTTAGTTCTATCACGCAGAAACCAATTATTGTTCTCACACTTACACATAGGAAAATTATCTCTATCTGTAAATAGTCACTGTTTATGCCCAAAATCAGCTGTTACTAAGAGATACCCGATATATTCAGTTCATAAAACGCTTCATATAATTTTAAACCATAGGATAGTATAGTAAACTAGTCACAACGCATTTGACTCCTATATGATTTTAAATTATTTGACGAAAACCTTTCAATTTAATAATAATAAAAAGAAACTATTGCTTAAAAGAGTTCTTAAAAGCACTTGCTCTATAAAAACGTCTTTGACAGAAGAAATATTAATAACGTAATATCAATTTCATGTGACTAAAATACATCAAATAAATTATGGTTAAAAATACTTACAACACATCCCAACCAACTCCAAAACATTGCCATCATTGTGCACATTCATCGTTATGGTCAAATATTCGTTGATACTCTTCACGTCCTGAGTCTTTCCATATTCAGTCAATACTAAAGCATTTTCTAAATCACCCTGTAATTAATAAATTATTTATTAAGTGGTATTTTTAGAAACATTGACATTATATTTGTAAATAAATCAACGAAAAAGTGAGTTTTAAATAAAATCGTTAATAATATAAGGAAACATGTTCAGCGACGCTAATATAAATAAACACAAATATTTGTAAATTTTAAATTGCTAATAACTTTTGTATTTTTCAAAATTTTCCAGATGAAATTTGATAAATAGTTAAAAGGATTCAATGGTAATAATTTTTTGCAAAACATTTGAAAGTGAGTTTATAAAGGGAACATGAGAGTCTATAATATCGTTTTTTGTGACTCACGTTTATAGACACACCCACCAGCGTTTTAATCTATAAAACGCCTTCAACTCTTTTTTAATTTTTAAATTAATTACTACTTCATCAATTAATTATTTTTTAAATTAATTTGTTATTGGAATATTAATAGGTATTTTTTAAATGAGAATTGTGAAATCATACGATTTTCATCATGATTCATAAAATTAATATTTTTAAATAAAAAAAAAACTAATATTTAACTATTCAAAATGAAAGAAGACTTCTTTATCTAATGAAACATATACAATATTAATAGATAAGTCATGATGGAATTGTTAAAAACAATAAAAATAATTTAACTTAAAGAGATTTTTCNGGTGAAATCATACGATTTTCATCATAATTCATAAAATTAATATCTTTAAATAAAAAAAAACTAATATTTAACTATTCACAATGAAAGAAGACTTCTTTATCTAATGAAACATATACAATATTAATAGATAAGTCATGATGGAATTGTTAAAAACAATAAAAATAATTTAACTTAAAGAGATTTTTCCCGTTTTATGATAATTAAATCTTGAAAAACAAACAGATTTGTGAATTTGAATTAAATACATAAGTTATTTAAAATCAAAACAAGTTTATTCTCTCAAAATATCAAGGGAAATTAAGAAAAAGTTACTTGAGGGACTTTTGGGAAACAATATTCCCTACAAACAAACAAAAAAATATTAAAATTATTATGAAATATTTACCAAAATCGATAATTTTACAAACTTTAAATATAAAAGTAATTTTAAAATATCATATTTATTTTGAAATAGATATTAAGTCTATTTATTAAATCAGGTTTTCTTTTTAAAAATCTGTAATCTACTTAATTAAATGAAAATGGTATTTTCAAAATTAGGGGTTTAGCTTAGACAAGCATTGTTATCACTGTTTTGAAATTTAATAATAGATATTTATATTATTACTAATAAAGTCTAAAAAAGCTGATAACAAAAGTGAATTACCGATTCCGTAGTATCTATTACAGCAGTCCAGTTGTTTCCAGCAGTGGGGAACAGAATACAGTCGTAGGTGGTTTTAAACTCTGAGAATTTCTTCTCGAAAAAGTTTAAAATTTCGATCGAGGCGTCGAGGTTTTCTTTTTTCAATTTCTCCTCCAACTGGAGGTTTGTCAAATTGCTCGAATTTTTTAAATCAAAGCTCTCGATTTCTCGCATAATTTCAGCAACGATTTTTTTATGGGGCTCATCCCACATTTTATTGCGGCACTCGTTTATGATCTTTTCACGGACCCTGGACGGGTACAGGTCGAACAGGCTTTTCAGCCCTACCCGGAATTCATTATTATCCACATTGGATGATTTCATTAAATTTGAAACCTAGAACAAAGAAAAAAAAACAGGAAATAAAAATGCCCAATAATAATCAAAAATTATGGAAAAATACCTTTAAGCTCCTTCCAGAGAGACCTGTAATGAATCCATTTGAATTCATGGTCACTTTTTTCGTCATCTGGACGTCGCCACATCCTGGACAAATAAATAATTACAAAATTGTGGACAAGAATTTTGAAATTAAACTGAAAAATTCACCTGTACAGTCGAATCGTTCAATGACTTTGGCTCCTCCATTGTTTGGAAGGACCTGTAACAAGTGGGTAATTAGTATTCAGTCATGTACCAGTAAAACCTCCACGTACCTGAAGTCCAGAAGACTTGGGATCAACGCCAGAATCAAAAATAGCAATTATACAGTCCTTTCCGTCATATTCGGGGTACTTTTTGAGGAAATTGAGCGCCCCCGTCTCAGTCTTGGGCAGCAGCGCGTTGACCGGGAACCGAACATCCTTTCCAATCTCTTCAGACATTTTCCTGTTAAACGAAAACTTGGATTACTCGGCGAAAATTTGTGTTTTGTTGTTATAAAGTTTGGCAGGTTGGCAGCCCTGTCAAAAGTCACAACTGTCAAAGTGTTGTTGTACTTAGTGTGACGCACATTTATTGTGAAATTTCTTTGGGCAAATTTTAAAATTTCCGCTGAAATACTGGTTGTGAGCACGCAATAGTAGCTGCAAAATGTCGACGGGGGACTCTAAGGCCCCGGTGCGCACAGTGAAGCGAGTTCAGTTCGGTATTTTGGCCCCAGATGAGATTGTAAGTTTCTGCTTCTAGTCAATGTCATTGTCGCTCCATTTTTTATTGCGATGTTGACGGGAATTTCCATTTTCAGCGCCGAATGTCGTGCACAGAGGGGGGAATTCAGTTCCCAGAGACGATGGAGGGCGGTCGGCCCAAGTTGGGCGGTCTGATGGACCCCAGGCAGGGTGTTATTGACCGAAATTCTCGGTGCCAAACCTGTGCCGGAAACATGACCGAATGCCCTGGACATTTTGGCCACATTGACCTGTCCAAGCCGGTTTTCCACATCGGATTCTTTACCAAGACCATCAAAATCCTCCGCTGTGTCTGCTTTTACTGCTCCAAACTCCTCGTCAGTCCGCATAATCCAAAAATCAAGGAAATCATTATGAAGACAAAAGGACAGTCCAGAAAGAGGTTGGCCTATGTGTACGACTTGTGCAAAGGAAAAACTATTTGCGAGGGCGGAGAGGATATGGACATGGGAAAGGAAAACAACGACCCAAATAAAAAAGTCGGCCACGGAGGATGTGGACATTACCAGCCTAATATCAAGAGAACTGGTTTGGAATTAACAGCAGAGTGGAAGAACGTTAATGAAGAAACACAAGAGAAAAAAATTATCGTCAGCGCTGAACGAGTCTGGGAGATTCTGAAATATATCACAGATGAAGAGTGTTTTATTTTGGGAATGGACCCGAAATACGCTCGTCCTGACTGGATGATCGTCACAGTCCTTCCAGTTCCACCTCTATCAGTCCGCCCAGCAGTAGTTATGTTTGGAGCTGCTAAAAATCAGGACGATTTAACCCATAAACTGGCTGATATCATCAAATCCAACAATGAGTTGAAGAAAAACGAGTCCTCTGGCGCTGCTGCTCATGTCATAGCTGAGAACATCAAAATGTTACAGTTCCATGTCGCCACTTTCGTGGATAATGAAATCCCCGGAATGCCAAGAGCCATGCAGAAGAGCGGAAAGCCCTTGAAGGCTGTTAAAGCACGTCTAAAGGGAAAAGAAGGTCGAATTCGAGGAAATCTTATGGGAAAACGAGTGGACTTTTCCGCTCGTACTGTCATCACTCCTGATCCCAATTTGCGAATTGATCAGGTAGGAGTTCCAAGATCTATTGCCCAAAATTTGACCTTCCCCGAATTGGTGACTCCCTTCAACATTGACAGAATGCAAGAGTTGGTCAGAAGGGGTAATTCCCAATACCCAGGAGCGAAATACATTGTCCGGGACAATGGAGAGAGGATTGATTTAAGGTTTCACCCAAAACCGAGTGATTTGCATTTACAGTGTGGCTATAAAGTGGAGAGACATTTAAGAGATGACGATTTGGTGATCTTTAATCGTCAGCCAACTCTTCACAAGATGAGTATGATGGGGCATAGGGTGAAAGTTTTACCCTGGTCCACTTTTCGAATGAATTTAAGCTGCACTTCTCCTTATAACGCCGATTTTGACGGAGATGAAATGAACTTACACGTTCCTCAGTCAATGGAAACGAGAGCTGAAGTGGAGAATATCCACATAACCCCTCGGCAAATCATCACCCCTCAAGCTAATAAACCTGTCATGGGAATTGTACAAGATACCCTGACAGCTGTCAGAAAAATGACAAAAAGAGACGTTTTTATTGAAAAGGAACAAATGATGAACTTGTTAATGTGGCTCCCGACTTGGGACGGGAAAATGCCCCAGCCGGCGATCTTAAAGCCGAAACCCCTCTGGACGGGAAAACAACTTTTCTCTTTGATCATTCCCGGAAATGTCAACATGATTCGAACTCATTCAACCCATCCCGATGAAGAGGATGATGGACCTTATAAGTGGATTTCTCCAGGAGATACTAAAGTAATGGTGGAGCATGGAGACCTAATTATGGGGATTTTATGCAAGAAGACCCTAGGAACTTCAGCAGGATCCTTGCTTCATATTTGCTTTTTGGAATTGGGACATGAAATAGCGGGACGGTTCTACGGAAACATTCAGACTGTAGTCAATAATTGGCTCCTTTTAGAGGGACATAGCATTGGTATTGGAGACACAATTGCCGATCCTCANTTAATTATGGGGATTTTATGCAAGAAAACCCTAGGAACTTCAGCGGGATCCTTGCTTCATATTTGCTTCTTGGAATTGGGACATGAAATTGCGGGACGGTTTTACGGAAACATTCAGACTGTAGTCAACAATTGGCTCCTTTTAGAGGGACATAGTATTGGTATTGGAGACACAATTGCCGATCCTCAGACCTACTGTGAAATTCAGAGAGCCATTCGAAAGGCCAAAGAGGATGTCATAGGAGTGATTCAAAAGGCCCATAACATGGAATTGGAGCCTACTCCCGGTAATACCTTGAGACAGACTTTTGAGAATCAAGTAAACAGGATTTTGAACGACGCTCGAGACAAAACTGGAGGATCTGCTAAAAAGAGTTTAACTGAATATAATAACTTAAAGGCTATGGTGGTTTCGGGATCTAAAGGATCTAATATTAACATCTCCCAGGTTATTGCTTGTGTAGGACAGCAGAACGTTGAAGGAAAGCGAATTCCTTTTGGGTTTAGAAAGAGAACCCTTCCTCATTTCATCAAAGACGATTACGGTCCCGAGTCTAGGGGTTTCGTAGAAAATTCGTACCTTGCCGGTTTAACTCCGTCAGAGTTTTATTTCCACGCCATGGGAGGAAGAGAAGGTCTCATCGATACTGCTGTAAAGACAGCCGAAACTGGTTATATTCAACGACGTTTGATCAAGGCGATGGAGTCTGTTATGGTGAATTATGATGGAACGATTAGAAACAGTGTGGGACAGTTGATCCAGCTCCGTTACGGAGAGGATGGCCTCTGTGGGGAGACGGTAGAGTTCCAAAATCTTCCAACAATTAAACTGTCTAATAAAGTCTTTGAAAAGAGGTTCAAATTTGATCCAACTAATGAGAGATATTTAAGGAAAATCTTCAATGAAAATGTCATCAAAGAGTTGACGGAGNCCGTTACGGAGAGGATGGCCTATGTGGAGAGACGGTAGAGTTCCAAAATCTTCCAACAATTAAACTGTCTAATAAAGTCTTTGAAAAGAGGTTCAAATTTGATCCAACTAATGAGAGATATTTAAGGAAAATCTTCAATGAAAATGTCATCAAAGAGTTGACGGAGTCTGGCTTCGTTATCCAAGAATTGGAAGCGGAATGGGACCAGTTGACAAGAGACAGGGAAGCGCTAAGACAGATTTTCCCCTCTGGAGAAAATAAGGTTGTCCAACCGTGTAATTTGCAAAGAATGATCTGGAATGTGCAAAAGATTTTCCACATCAATAAGAGAATTCCGACAGATTTGAGTCCTATTAAAGTGATTCGAGGTGTCAAGGATTTACTCCAAAAGTGCGTCATCGTGGCGGGAAATGATAAAATTTCGAAACAGGCCAATGAGAATGCGACTCTCTTATTTCAATGTCTAGTGAGATCAACCCTTTGCACAAAGTACGTAGCTGAAGAATTCAGATTGACGAGTGAAGCGTTTGACTGGTTGATTGGAGAAATTGAGACCCGTTTCCAGCAGGCGCAAGTCAGCCCAGGAGAAATGGTGGGAGCCTTAGCTGCTCAAAGTTTGGGTGAGCCTGCTACTCAGATGACATTGAATACTTTCCATTTTGCGGGAGTGTCGTCGAAAAACGTAACCCTTGGTGTGCCAAGATTGAAGGAAATTATCAATATTTCCAAGAAGCCGAAAGCCCCTTCCTTGACGGTTTTCTTAACTGGAGGAGCGGCAAGAGATGCAGAGAAGGCGAAGAATGTCTTGTGTCGTCTGGAACATACTACTTTAAGAAAGGTGACAGCGAACACAGCGATTTATTACGATCCAGATCCTCAAAGGACAGTTATTGCTGAGGATCAAGAGTTTGTCAACGTCTACTACGAAATGCCTGATTTTGATCCAACCAGGATTTCCCCCTGGCTTCTGAGAATTGAATTGGACAGGAAGAGGATGACTGATAAAAAATTAACCATGGAACAGATTGCGGAGAAGATCAATGCTGGTTTTGGGGATGATTTGAATTGTATTTTCAATGACGACAATGCGGATAAGTTGGTTCTGAGAATCAGAATTATGAACAATGAGGATAACAAGTTCCAAGACAATGAAGAGGATTCAGTAGATAAAATGGAGGATGACATGTTCTTAAGGTGTATCGAAGCGAACATGTTATCGGACATGACTCTTCAGGGAATTGAAGCGATCGGAAAAGTGTATATGCATCTTCCTCAAACGGATAGTAAAAAGAGGATTGTAATCACAGAGACTGGTGAGTTTAAAGCCATTGGAGAGTGGCTTCTAGAAACTGATGGTACCTCAATGATGAAGGTGCTCAGTGAGAGGGATGTGGATCCGGTGAGAACTTATTCGAACGACATTTGTGAAATTTTCCAAGTGTTGGGAATTGAAGCGGTGAGAAAATCAGTGGAAAAAGAAATGAATGCTGTTTTGCAGTTTTATGGACTGTACGTAAACTATCGACACTTGGCGTTGCTGTGTGACGTGATGACGGCAAAGGGTCACTTGATGGCCATCACTCGTCACGGAATTAATAGACAGGACACGGGAGCCCTGATGAGGTGCTCCTTCGAAGAAACTGTCGACGTTTTAATGGATGCCGCTTCTCACGCCGAGGTGGACCCAATGAGGGGTGTGTCTGAGAATATTATCATGGGTCAGTTGCCCAAAATGGGTACAGGATGCTTTGACCTTCTCCTGGATTCAGACAAGTGTAAGCATGGTGTGGAAATTCCAACTACGTTGGGCCCGTCGATGATTGGTGGAACGGGAATGTTCTATGGGCCAGACGCCACCCCCACGATGACATCGTCTACGCCAATGTGGGCAAATACCCCGCACAGTGAATGGGCAGGATCAGGTGAGATGTTTTTAGTATTTAATTAATTATTCATATTTTGAAAATAAATTTACTTATTTTATTAAACTTTGTTTTCCCTTTTCATTATGAATTTAATTTTAAAAATAGGATCTTTAAATTTAACATTCAAATAAACATATTTTAAATAAAATCTTCTATAACAAATCATATTTCTAATTACAGGAAGTGGAATGACTCCAGGAGGACCGGCTTTCTCTCCGCACGGCGGTCCAGATTCGCCTAGTTACATGTCGGCATCATCTTCTCCAGCGTTTTACGGTGCCTCTCCTGGAGGAGCGTCGCCCGGCGGTGGATATTCGCCCAGCCCAAGTCCGAGTTACAGTGGCGCTTCGCCGCACTCTCCGATGACGATGAATTACTCCCCGAGCAGTCCCGCCTACACGAGTACTTCTCCAAGTCACCCGGGAATCGCGACCAACTATTCGCCAACGAGTCCCGCTGGCTCGATCTTCCCCGGATCGAAGACGTACAGCCCCAATTCGATTGGCACCCCGTACTCGATGCCCAGTCCTCGGTACTCGCCCACGTCGCCATCGTACTGCAATTCCAGTCCGAGTTACTCCAATTTACGTTCTCCTGTTTCGTATTCGGCTTCTTACACGCCTTCTTCGGTCAGTTTCACTCCAGAGGCGTCCACTTATTCTCCAACGAGTCCAATGATGTCGCCCTCGCCCACTAATTACTCCCCATCTTCGCCGAGTTATTCGACTCCTTCGAATTATTCGGCTTCTTCTTTGGGATATTCCCCGAACAGTCCCTCGTGCAGCGGCAGTCCTCAGTATACAATTGGCAGTCCAGCGCACTCCCCCTCGAGTCTCAAGTACTCGCCATCGTCTCCGAAGTACTCTCCGACCTCGCCAAGTGCGCATACGTACAGTCCGAGCTCAACGAATTATTCGCCAGGGAACTACGCCTACTCTAATTTGTCTGCTTATTCCCCGGGCAGCACAGAGTATTCCCCAACGAGTCCAACGCCGACGACCCCCACAGTGCCCAGCTACTCGCCGTCAAGCCCAACGTATTCCTCACAACAGCAGGGATACAGTCCAACAAGTCCCACGTACTCGGATAAGTAAAAAGGGAGAGATTGATGATGAGGAAGTTGAGGATGATGATGGGGGATTTAGACATTTCAAAACAACTCTATTTTATTTCATTCTACTATTTTAAGATTAATTGAAATATAGTGATTGTCATTGCATTACAACCACACAATTGATACTAACTTGGGAGTATTGTATTTTGTAAAAATTGCTGATGGTAAATAAATGTATTTCAGCACAAGGGTGGTGTTTTTTTTTTATTCAGAGTAGTTTTTTGTTAAAAATATTTGGCGAATTATGTTGCAAAATATGATGGATTTATTGACGACTTTGGCTCAAATGAGCAAATACTCGTATACCCAAAAATTTAGTAATACATACAAGCAACTCGTATTTAACTCATTTCAGTTCCAGTATTTTGAATTCTGCGATAAATTTGGCTTAAAATGGAATTGGTAACAACAGCAGAAGCTCCTAGTTCGCGGATGAAGTAAATCATACATGATTATATAAAAACATTAAATAAGATGGAATGTGGTCCTTATAAAATAGTTACGTAGTGTTTATGGAAATCCCGCGACTACTAACTTTACTGTTATAATTTATAGCTGGCCTTAAACTATTGTTTTATATAAAGTTTTATTTCTTTATATTTATATTTAATTGATTGTAACTAAAAAGANAAAACCATTAAATAAATGGAATGTGGTCGTCCTTATAAAATTGTTACGGATGTTTAAGTAAATTTGGCATGGAAAAATGCATCGTAAAAATGAAAAAAGG
>JXOV01005271.1:6493-33647 GCA_001014945.1 Clogmia albipunctata
AAATAAAAATTCAAAATTTTCACTGAGTGCCATAAAGTGGAACATTACGAAACTCAAATGGATATCGAAAAGCGTATGTTTCGATACGGGAGTGCAAAAAAAAATTATGAACCATTCATTGTGTGCAAAGCTGATGATGACGTCAAAGTGACGTATCTCCGCGACAACTCTACACTGTTGTATGTCGGGAATGTTCTACCAGTAAAAGGTCAATTTATTTAAAATTAAACACTAAAAGTATTATATTAGATTGACTATGAGTACGAGTATGTACTTTTTAAAATAATATTTAAACAAAAAACGAAGCGAAATCGAAGTTGGAGTTTTTCATGATTTGTTAATAGAAAATAGAATGATATTGAGTATCTTAAATTTTTATTATTAGAAAAGAAATCTTAGTAGTTTATAATGAGTATAAATCTCAGAGGACCATTTATTTATCAATCACACGTTTTGAAAGTTATGCAAATGAGCTCTGCCCGATTAAATGTGTCAATTGATTGTATTGTCGCTTTTGTTGTTGCCGGAATCCATCCGTTTGCCCAAGCCAGACAAACAGGAAGGCAATTTAATATAATGCTAAGCCGGCCAAATCTTATTATGCAAAAAAAGCCAACATTAGAATTTCACCGGCAAAACGACAATGCACTTCCGTCATTCGTTCGCTTTTTTCTTCACTTCTGCCGATTCTGCAATTAATTGTCACATTTGTGCTAATATTTTTTTGAATAAAATTAGATCAACAATGGCAAATGTGACTCCCTCAAGCGAAAAATATCAACAACGAAAAAGGAAAAACCGTCATCAAAAATACCAAATCACATTCGCAACTTTTATTCGGAATTGATTAATCATGTTCTTCTTTGTCTGTGAATATTTTAAAGTGCGAAGATCAAAATTGACGTCACCTCAAACAAAACCAAATACAAGCAAAAGAATAATTAAAAACATACGACAATATATTATATTAATTATTTTTCGTAATCTTAGTACTTGATTTTTTTTTATCTGCTACAACAATATTTTTCTTTTTGCGTAAAATGGAAATGAAATTTATGAGAAATTTCATATTAAAAAGATCCTCTACTGGGAGAACATTCCCGATACACGCTCAGATGAAGTGGTCATCAAAATCGTAATAATGACGCAAAGCGACGTCATAATTTTTCACATATGACTATGCACCAAGGAGTAACTTTTGTTTTTTCTTTTCAAATAGTTTTCTAATCTTTACCATCGAACTGTTTTTTTTTTAATTCGGAAAGATAAATTCCCACTCAGTTCACTAATTTAAAACATCTGAATTTACTAAATATTTATATAACCTCTTTAATGAATACTAAATAAATTATTCATGAAAAAAGCAATAATATTGTTGATTTTGTTTTAAAAATTGAGCTATATTAAGATGTTTTGGGCCTTGCAAGGTCTTGTGAAGAATAGACACCCCAAACCTGAGTAGTGCCTTGTGCACACCGAACTTTACTGCTTGGGGACGATCCGCTCCCTTTTTAAAAATCCAATTTCCCAATTAACTGTTATGATTAGATAATGAAATTGCATGTCTATGGAATCTTTGTTTTACTGGCTATTTTTTGCCATTTCCAAACTTAAAATAGCGCAATTATTAAAGGCGCAATGACGATTTGAAATTCGAGCGGGTATCAGCATGTACAGTTATTTTTCAAGACTTTTGGAGATAAAAAAAATAAGGGGTCCAATAAGAAGCCCAGAAATGCAATAAGCAAAATTCCCCTTCGTTCTGAGTAACCCTGCGACGAACCTTTGCGCCATCGTATTATTATTATTATATTATATTATAGAATTTTGTTCAAGATCCGCCCTGGATTCGAACCCATACCTTCGAAGAGGCAAATAATGCACAAACAATTTGACTATCGGCGGTCAAACTCATGCTAACCTCAAATTACTCGCTTCGCCAGGGATTCTTCTTCTATAATCATTCTCCAAATCCTACATAAATTTAAAATGTTTTAATAGGACAGAACTTATGCTGAAAAAAGTAAAATAGTATGATCTTTATTAATTGCACGATCGCAATGCATTATATGAATCTTCTCTAATACACTATGATTATGCTTTTAAATGATTATTTATTATAAAACAGTTATAATTTGATTCAAAATTTCTTATATTTGGGGCTGTCCCGACTACCGTCCTGTGTAAATTTCTAACAACTATTCCAAGACGACAGTCGGGCCATACAAAAAAGACAGGGCATTCCCATATCTCCCGACTTTTTTTATAAGTTTCTTTAAATTTAATAGTTTACAAAATTTTGATTTAATAAAATTGATTTTTGAAAATTCCAAATCGACACGTTCGCCAACTAGTACGGCAAATTTTAAAACTAGAATATGTCAAGTCAATTAAATTTCAAATGGAAATTTGTTCTTTAAAATACTGTGCACATGGAATCCGGAAAATGTGTCATCAATAAAATAATGGCAGTTAACAGATTTTATAGTGAAACTTCTTAAATTTGAGTTTTAAATTTTAATTTAAATCCATTTATTTGCATTGGAATTAGTTTCGTGTACAAATACAATTTGAATTCAAGCAGAATTCCAATATTCCCTTGCCTTGTTTTTCGAGAAGGTTTAGGTTCTAGGTGGCGCAACACTAATAATAATTTCCGGAGAATGATCTTAACAAAATATTGATTAGTGTTTCAAGAAATTCTTTAAAACAATTAATTTATGAAATAACTTTGTATTAAATTTATCGAAGAATAGATTTGAAATGCTTAAATTGTACAGAAACATACGCTGAAAAAAGTAAAATAGTATGTATCTTCATTACTTGCATGATCACAAAGCGTTATATAAATCGTCTTTTGTGTAGTTATAACTTAATCCAAAAGTTCTTATATTATTTGAGTCGATACCGACTCCCGTCCTATGTAAATTTCTGGCAACCTTTCCAAGACGATATAGTCGGGTCATACCTCTTCCCGATTTTTTAAAAATATTTTTAGTGTCTTTAAATTTAATAGTTTACATAATTTAAAAAAAATGATTTTATGTACAAGCATAATTAGAATTCCACCAAATTTTTTAAAGAAGAATTTTTTGGAGTGACTATTATTTATTTTAGGGACATTAAAATTATAAATAAATATTGTCTCTATTTTTGTCAATCAAATGCATAACATTCTAAGAAATTCTATTACGAGTTAATATGCAAATGAAATTTATATCCACTTAAGCATGTAGAACAATTTTAATAACTTGATCTATAAATAAACCGCATTATTAAATAACATCTCGGATCGTAAAACTAAAATAAAATACAAGAAAATAATTATCTAAGACATGTGTTCTGTGAAATTGGAACATTTCTTTGAGGAACGTGATCCTCGAGTTGTTTGAATTAAGGTGCATAATTAAAGGTGTAAAACTTGTTCTTGGTCCATAAACTAGACTAGACTAGAGTCTGTTTGAAACACATCTCATCCGTTGTGGCGCCTATTAGTTCTCAAATGGATTTCCATCCCAAAATCTCATTAACAATTCACCGGGAAAGAGCAATTTGGGCTGAGTGGAAAGTTTTCCACGAAACTCGGCTCCACTCTCTCCTAATCCCAGAGTGAAATGAAACGAAAACTAAAGTTAGAACACCTATAAATAATAACAAATTACTAAGGAGATGCTCATCATTTGGAAGAGTCTTTTAAAAATTAAAACCATATACTATTATAGAGGGAAGCAGGCTGTGCGTTTGAGTTGACGGTTTAGTTTTTTTCAGGCGAAATTTAAATTAATTGTTGAGATTGTAAAATTTGATAAATATTAGGGAATTCTATGTCCGTAGAAAGATAAAAGTAATGTGTATCGTTTGGTATAATAAGGATACTGTTTGATTTAGCCTTTTTCACTCCAAAGAATCACGATGGTGCAACGTGATCATTCATATGTATTCATATATATGAATGAGGGCTATAACTCATGAGTTGTTTAGTCCAATTATACAATACAATACAATAATCTAAATTGCTATAACCAATAATTGGTGTTTAATGAAAAACTCTTGATTAAGTTTAAAACATTCTCTGGAAGAGTTAGTAATACTTATCATGATATTAATTAAGAAACTTTTGCAAGTACAATTTTTAAGTGTTATTTAATACTTAATTTCTGCAACAAGATCAAAAGGGGCAACATTCTCAACACCATAAGTGAAAACACGAGTGTTTAATTACGCAAAGAAAGCTTACGTAAACAAGTTTTTTAAGTCCTCACGTTTTACTCACTTTTACAAAATTTCGAATTTCTTTTCCAAGATAATTTCTGTTTAATTAAATTATATATCTCTACCAAATATGTTCGTATTTCACACAGTCAGATTGTTAATAATGTAAAGAATTGTTTTGAAATATTAGCTAGACATTATTAAACACAAGGGCCATTTAAATTCACAAGTGTAACGATTGTTTTAAATAAAGCCCGTGTGTTTAATAATGCTTATCGTGTTTTATACAGAATTTTATACATCTTTAAATGAATTAACACAAAATCTTACAAAGTCTGTGAATGTTTCTAGAAATATAAGTTACTCTGTCTACGCGAGTAAAATTTCTATACCTCCCTTTGTTATGCCTTGGACACACCAAAAAAGACAGCGGTTTACTGCTCGTGGACGATCCGCCCCATTTTTAAAATCCAATTTCCCAATCAATTTAGATTAATTAGATAATGAAATTGCATGTCTATGGAATCTACGTTATACTGGCCAATTTTTGCATACTTAAAATAGACCAATTATTAACGGCGCAATTACGGTTTTTAAATTTTAGACGGTATCAGCATGTACCGTTATTTTTTCAGACTTTTGAATATAAGAAAAATGAGGGGTCCAATAAGAAGCCCAGAAATGCAATAGACCAACTTCCCCTTCAATGTCAGTAACCCTGAGACGCACATTTGTGCGATCGTATTATTACACAATTTTATTATCTAATCATAACAGTTAATTGACTAATAATATACTGAAAACAAATAGTCACCGAAATGTCGAAAACCCGTTGGTTGAGGTTGAGACACCCATGTTCCTTACAGGAATTGAAAGGGAAAATTTATTAATTGGGAAATTGGATTTTAAAAATGGGGGTGGATCGTCCACGAGCAGTAAACCACTGACTTTTTTGGTGTGCCCAAGGCATTACTCACAAATATATCTGTCGAAATGTGGGAAAAGGATTAATCTGGATTTAAATGTTTCGCAATTTTAATTGTAGTTTCCAATTATGTTTATGTTTCTAAATTCATAACAAAATGGAGATTTACAACAGATTTTTAATAAAAGTAAGTCTTTGTAATATCTCAAAGAAAAAAATGCGGGGTTTCTCCCTTTCGTTTCAATGTTCGTCATTATTTTACAGTAAAACCTCTAGAATCAAAAAAGCCGTTATATAAATTGAAGATTTTTGTTTACGGAGGTCACACTTTAATTATTAAGAAAAAGCACATGTGTTATAAAAACGACATTGACAGAACAAATTTTAGTGTCATAATATCTATATTATGTAACTAAAATCTATAAACATTTTTATACAATTCTATTGAAAAATATTAGCATTTTAGTAGCCAATGCTTCCTCCATAAATTGCTTTATAAAAGTACATTATATACGCAGACAATTATAAATGATTTAAATTCACAAAATTATTACTTTGTACCAAAATTCATCTAGTAAAAATTATAATTTTTTATCTTAGTGAGTTATAAAGAAAATGTTTTTTGACATTTTTCATGTCTCTAGAATAAAGAAGAGTATGATTTTTTAATCAATTTTTAAATTAAATGACAAAAAGCAAATGTTGGTTCTGGCTTCTAAATGTGGTTTAAATGATGAGTAGTACATCAGTTGTACAGTGCGTGGTATTATATTTCCGTGATATATCGAAAAATTCAATCCAAATGTTTTATCCGCTTAACAACTTCTCTTAATTGTATGTATTTAAACCTTAATTTAGTACTGGGTTGTCTTCTTGCTCTTGACTTCATTTTTCGCAAAAAAAATAGCTAATAAATATGCGAATTGTATAAAATCTTGTATAAAAACTGGTTGGTAAAACACACAATTAAACACTCGTATCTTTTAGAAAACTCATTTCGTTCTTTTCTAGAACTTTACTCGTATTTAATTATGATCTAATTTTCTCACACGTTGTTCAAATAACTATAATTATGCCTAGAGAATAAATTATAAAATTCTAATTCGGAATTTATTTTAAATAAGATCATTATTAGTCAACTTCATAAAAATTCTAAAGAATAGTGGAAAGTATGTAGTATTTTTAGAACTTTTATTAAACTTTTCAATATTTAATATAAAATCATATCCAAATTAAACTTCAGCCACATTTTCTTTAATCAATAAAGACCTTTCAATTACCCGTATCTCTCTCCGCCATTACTTTCAAATTTATTGAAAGTACTTCAATTTAAAAGGCAGTGGTCTGTTTTAAAAGATAATGCACAAAAATGGCAACAATTCGGAGAGAGTGAGCCAGCCTCTGTAGAATTTAAGCACGCAAAACGCACTTCCACTCCGCGCAATTGGCAATTCCATGGAACACGATTCGTAATAAGCCACAATTGATCCACAACAAAGAACTGCGCCCAAATTGCAACACTTGTGCCAGAGTGGGAGAGAGATTAATGAAACCGTAACGAATCCAACGCTGCTGATGATGATATTGACCTTCAGACCACCACCAACCATTCATCCATTTGGAGCAGCAGCAGCAACCTTTCTTCTCTGTCCACTGCTCCACCACCACCTCCTCCTCCTCCCTCACAGTCGTTTGTCATTTGTTTGTTTGCTGAATGGATATTTGTTTTTTTTTTCATCATTTATTCTCCAAGTGGATTGGATTATTCGGGCCATCAAATTTATTACAATCTGCTCAGTGCTCCACACACAGCATTATTCTATTCAAATTTTGGCCAATTTGGGATTTTATTACTTATCAACTTCAATATCGGATTTCATCTTCACTTTATTTTAAAGCATAACAAAGTTATTAAAGAAAATTAAGACTCCACATTAAAAGTTTTATTATTAAAGTAAAGAATCACATACTTTTTTTGTTCATTTGCCATTTTTTTATTTAAAAAATCCCTTTCTGCGTATTGAATATCCATTTTTAAAGATAGCAACTAAATACCAGTAGATTAGTGATAAATAAAAGTGTGCTTTACTCAAAATCTTTGATAACCTGTTTGTCGAACAATTACAATTAATAATTGTAATAACTCGATTTAATCGTACCGAATGATTGATGGAAAAAAATTGATAAGGTAGTTATCATTTTTAAAAATTTTTTTTATGAAACTTAATAAAATTTTGCAAATATGATAGAAATTTAAAAATAAGTCACCCAATTATTCATTGTTAATTTATTTATTTATTGAGTGTTTGTTAGTCAACTCGACTATAAGAGTGTATTCATTATTAATAAAAAGAATTTAATTTTGACTATACGAGAGTGCTCAATGGTCCCTGTATTGTAAGAGGATTTGTTAATGTTTTAGGACATTTTCCTAGATAGATTTTTTAAATCGCGTATGTAAGCAGATTCTGTAGAGAAGATCTCCTTAGCGGTGAAAAACTTCACTTTTGACTCGCATTTCAGCGTAAGATAGAGCCGATAGAGCAATTTTTTCTGTAAGGCATCAAATTGATCCAATATTTGTGCATAGTGAAGTCCTAACATTCTTTTAGTCTTTTCTAAGTAACCCACGTCAATCATGTCCTGCGAACCACAGAAAATTGAATCCCTTTGTTTATGGGGCGATTGAACAATTTGTTCCGCCTTCAGAGCACGTTTACTGGGTACAGTCCATAGTTTTGTCTGATCCTGGTTTTTGGTGGTCTTATGATATCATGTTTTGTCAACGATCAGGGAATAATGAAAAAAATTGATTTGCGATTAAACATCGATAAACACTTATTAAAACTAAAGGAGTAAAATTTAAAAAAAATAAGGCAGGCTTTGCGGGGACAGTCTTCTTATTCTTTACTCATATTTCGCGACAAAATGGCTAATAATTATGACAATTGCATAAAGTTTTATCCTTATCTGTGTTTAATTGTAATTAGACAACAACCACTCTTCAAATAGTTCAATTTGAAGAAAAAACTAAAAATGATCTTAAAAGATTGAAATGCAATTTCTATAGGGAAACCCGTCGCATCATTTAATTTCTTGCAATAAAGCAAGGGTTAGACAGAGGTCAATAAGCACAACTTTATTCATGCTAAAATTAATTGCAATTCGATTTACACGATCTCACATATTAAATATATATTGAATACTCTGTTCATATAAGGATGTTGAGATGAAGTGTTAATTCTTTCCAGAATAGTTATTTAAACAACGTGTGGGAAAAATGGACTATAATTAAACACGAGTAAAGTTCTAGATTCGAGCCCGACCTGCGGAACGATGGGAAGAAGATTTTGCGGAAATGTTTCGGAAACTGACTGTGGAAAAAAATATCGTGGAATTCCAGGAGAGGCCTACATTCAGGAGTGGAAGTATATATAGGCACTGATGTTGTTACAAGTTCTAGAAAATGAATGAAAAGAGTTTTCTAACAGACATGATTATATAATTTTTTTTCAGTTAGATTTTTACAAAATTTTATAAAATTCGCATATTTATTAGCGAATATCATTCTCGTGATATATATAAGAAAAACTTTACATTTGTACATTTAATGGGAAAAAATTCAAATTTATTTATAAATCATATTTTAGTACCTATTTGAATTTTGGCACAAAGTACTAATTTTGTGTGTTTACATGATTTGTGTTTTTTTAAAATAATGTATAACTAAACAGTGTACTGTTATACGATACTTCACTATTGGAAATTTTTTAAATAAAATTGTATAAAAATTAATAAGCCCCTTTTTTCTTTATAGAAGTATCATTTAAAAATATTACACAATTAAAAATTATTTATCATAATAAAATATCACCAACAAAATAATTCAAATAATTTATTTATTTGACGTGTTAACAGCTCCCAATTATTCCAGTTATTAATTGGCCAATTATTACAAACATAACACGCCACCATAAAGTAAAAATCCGTGATAAAACCTAACCAAACTAATCTAACCATGGATTAATGACCCATATTCTTCTATCCAAAATTTAAGTGTCTTGTTTTGGCTTCACGTATTATTCATAGTCATCAAATATCAAAGAACTTTCTTCGGGGGGAGGCAGGCGGGCGCTTCCGATTCGGAATCAGTGTTTAGCTGTTGATGGAAAATCTTCTCGATAACACTTTGAGCACGTTGTACAGTTGTAATAAAGTGGAAAAGAAAACATGAAATAAACGGGAAATCCGAGAGCCAGCCAGGCGCATCCCATTCAGAGGTGTTCATCGGCCGTCGTCATCATTTAATCACTCCTTCTTCCCAACGCCGAATTGTTGTTTAATGGAAATTTGATGGAAATTGGAAAAGAAAATCCGAAACAGCAAAAAAAGAGTGCGCCTCTTTACACTTGCACACTTTTCTCTTTGCAGATAATAAAAGTCTGAACTCATTCGAATAACTGACTGAGGAATCAAAATTGTTCTAAAAATATTCTACATTTCCATAATTATGTTCTTGTCTTTTCTATTGTCTTTGCACACTAAAATTGCAAAACAAAAGACAAATGGGAAACAATTTTACATAATTTGCAATTTGGATATCTAAATATTTTTAGGAAATCTGACAAGCTGCGATTTCAATTGACACGAGCTGCCAACATTGTGTTTTCCATTTGTTTGAATGTTTTAATCCTGAATATAGTTTAATTAATAAAATATTAAATTTGTAGTTTATTTTTCAAAGCCTTGCCAAAATATCTTAGCCCAGACAGAAATTTGATACCTACTTTTATGATAAAGGAGGGGGCAGGATATATGTGCTATCGACCCGCCATTCGGGAACTGCTCACGAGGGCAGTAAAGGTCAGACACAGAAAAAGTTAGATGGTTGAAAGGAATTAATAAGATCAGGGTATAATTTATAGTTTAGATAATGTGTGCATTTTTTGTAAATGATTCTAATTACACAAAATTCTGAACAATACATAATTATTCGATTTAATTTACTATCCGCCTCTTACTAACTTATTGCTATCGATATAGTTATATCTTTAATTGGTCTGAGGAACGTTAGGATGGGGTCAGATAAAAGTGTAATTAAATCCGCCATTCAGTACCGCACACTAGGTCAGTATAGGTCTTTCCACATTGAATGATAAGTTCAATGTTAGTAATATGGAGAGTTAGTACGATTTGCCAGCTATTTACGGACTATATATTGACAGGATGCGCTTAAAACCGGTCTAGGTTTTTTAAATGACTACTAATTCACTGAAAAAAAAACAAATAGTCATGACTGTGTGAGTGTAGGGTCATATTTAGGAGAAAGGTCTTTCTCGATAGGTGTTTGAACCTATTGATATTAGAAATACTCCGGTCCGGAGAATTGTGACATTCACTAGGAAATCATCTCCTGACCTAAAACTAACACACAGATAAATGCACAACAGATTTATCAGGGCGCAGTGCAGGTGTCATAGGATACAATCCATAATAGTATTAATATTAATATCTCGGACTATATAAGAAAACATGTTGTGAGTTTGTTTTCTCCCTGCACTGGCAGCCTTCTTAGAATTTAGAATATAAACTGTACACCACATCACAAACTATTTTACCTACATGATTTATTAAATAATCATAAAATTACAACTATTTATATTAAAATTAATCATTTTTTCTTCGAATTTATGAAAAGTAGGCAAACGTAGTCCATTCTAAATGAAAGCTGTAAAAACCCTATGAGGAGAAACAAGCGGATTGATCGGCGAGAAATAGAAAATGTCATCGGAAAATCGGATTCGATCCTGTCTTTTGCGTGTGTCCATCAATTCCCGTGATTGCCATCGACTCAACTGAGTCTAATTAATCCGTGTCTTTCACCTGTCCATCCTCTCTCCCCAGCGTCGTCGTTCTGCTGGCTAAGCATTTCACAATCGAACACCGCCAAACACTTTAGAAAATAAACACGCGATTGCGCAAATCTAATTACCAACGGACCACGGGGCTGCTATGCTAATCGGAAAGAGAGCTTCAGCCTATCCCCTCCCTTCCTCCCTCTCCCAGGTCTTCATCTTGCTACACAGCACTAGAAGCATCAGCAGCAATTCATTCAAATAGTAAAATCAAACAATAACCATAAAAGTGTGCTGCGCCTAACCGATTCCGTTCGAAATCAGCAGAGCCCAGGTACGCGCTGTTTTAATTAGTTTCAGAGAGCAGAACAGCCAGCAACAAACGCGCGCCAATTTAAAACCGATCATCTACTGTCTATCTCAACTCAAACACAAGTACACTCAGCGTCTTCTTTCTTTCTATCATGAATCTTTTATTAAACAAATAGTCATACACAGAGTTTATCCAAAAAATTAGATGTTGTAAAGAAATCCATACAATAGATTTAAAAAAAGATAATTTAACATTAGCCCAGACTTGTGCCCGAGTCATTACCTGAACCCCATATATTATATTTATATGAGGCCCGGGTGATTTGTATGAAATTGACTCGGATCTAGGCGGTTTAAGATTCATAAGCGTATGACGCATGGACGGGTGCCCGAGTCAATTTCATACAAATTACACGGGTCCCATATAAATATAAAATATGGAGCCCAGCTAATGACTCGAGCACCCATCTAGACGGTGTAGTCCTAATTTTTTAAGATTTTATTTCAATAATGTTCAATAACAATAAAAAGTTTTGCAATCCGCTATAAAAATATTCAATTTCGCACTAGTGTGAAAAAGCATTTTTTTACTAGAGCAAAAAAATAATTTATAATCCCCAATATCAAAATCTAGAAAAACTACACGTTTTATATGTATTTATATCCATTATTTAGTGTATTTTTAATTGTTTTCAAATAAAAGCTGTTCTGTTCGATTGTAAAAGCCTTATCTAAATTATTAATATACATTTAACTTATATACTTTTCAATTAAATGATTTATGTTCATCAGAGTAAATAAAAAGATTGTGAATTGTTTAAAAATAATATTAACTTAGTAATTTGTTATTTACTAGATAATTATTTTATACATTTGATGCGTTCAAAGTAAGCTTTTGTTCACTCATAGCATCCATTCAAAATTAGTTTTTCTTCTCTAGGGAGACAAAAAACAAAAATTGGTACTTTGTCTCACGCTCACGTACTATAATAATAAAATAATGTACTGAGATTATTTTATTAAAGTTTTTGAGATTTTTCGAATCAAAGACACTAGATTACAAATGTATAAAATTATGTGTACTCTACGGGTTCAATTGAATTTTGTTCATTCGAATTTCTTGTCAACCTCAGCAAGCTTCGGTTGACAACTGAAATTCTCAGTGAAAAAAATATCACTTTGAACCCTAAGTGTACAAATAACTATTGTATAACACAAAAAACAATCGTATTTTCCCATTTGTGTTTAAATTTTATATTCAGACTTTTATCACGATCTGAAAAAACTATATAATTTAATAAATGCAATAGATTATTTCATTGGAACTGAAAAGAAGAAATACTTCAATAAACAATGGTTTGTTAATAAAATGTGATGATATATGAATTTAATTTGATTAGTTTGAAAACTATTGAATTCATTAACTAAATAAATAAACTTCAAATTAAAAAATAAAATAAATAAACTATGGTTTTGCAAAATTACCTGTAATTTATATATTTGCAGCTAATTATTAACCTTTGAAAATTGTATCTAATTACGAAATAAATTTCCAAATTGAGAATTCCAATGCTTCTAAATAAATTCCTAAAACAAACATTATATTCATTATACAATTCTCTTGAAAAATGTTTACATTTTAGTAGGCAATGCTTCCTCTACAAAGTAATCCATAATTAAATCCTATTCAATTATGCATTATTCAATACTCGCAGATAATCACAAATCGTGCAAATACACAAAATTAGTACATTGTACTAATAGTCAATTACTAATAATTACAATTTTAGATCTTAGTAGCGTGGATGGAAAATATATTTTGACATTTTTCTTGACATTACAATTTGAATAATAAATAGAATTTTTCCTAATTTATGCCCCAAATTGTAAAAATTTTCTTAAATATTGATTGAGGTGTCTAATTGTGGTTTAAAAGATCTGTGCTCTCAGGGGCATATCAGTGATACAGTGCAATGTTGTCATGATTTATCGAAAAATTAAGACCGAAAGTTCTATTGCTTGATAGAACCATTCCTTAATTGTATGTGTTTAGACCATTATTTAGTACTGGGTTGTCTTCTTAATCTTTACTTTATATTTCACCATAAAAATAGCTAATAAATAAGCGAACTGCATAAAATTTTATACAAAACTGGTTGGTAAAACACATAATTAAACACTCGTATGGTTTAAATAACTATTATAAGATACTAAAATATATTATTTTGATCTTGATTCAATTAAATTACAGCCCATCTAGCACAATTTCAGTTTAACCTCAATTATAAATTAAATTTTAAAAATTGATATGAATAGCTGTTTGTATTTATATTATCCGAAATCATCACTAGGAATATAACTTAACACTGTTCGTTCAAGAAAAGTACCTATTTTAGACCAATAAGACCATGCTAGGTGTGCTATTAATTTTCTCGCAGTTGTTGATTTCAAATACAAGTCAAAAATTGAAAATAATATATTTTGATACAAGTGGTTAAATAGAGATTATTACAGCACGAATTTACCATGTATTTTGACGAGCGCAGCGAGTAAATTGGTAAATAAGTGCTATTATAACCGATTTCACATGTATATCAAACGCTATTTTGTGTATTTCTTTAAAAAAATACCAATTAATCGATTATTAAAAACTGTTTTTTCAAATTGTAGTAACAATGTGTAGAAGTAAGACAGTGTGTTTATTAGAGTGAGATGAGAATACTCACAACCAAATGGTTTTGACAACAATATGAACTTTCATGAAATTGGTGACAATTTGCGTGTAAACCGTTACAGAACCAATTTGCATGAAGAAAAGTCTACTTTTCGAGACGGAATTGCACAAACAATCTTACCACCACATTTAATATCTATTTAGAGTTCCCAACAATATTTGAGACATTTTTTCATTGTTTTAACTTTTTAAATTGATAAAAATAAAATGATTATTAATATAAACTCAATTATATCGCTATTTTTAAATGCACAGTTTTAGTAGAGTTTTCACATATTAAAAAATCTCCAACAATAACTTAAAAACATATGAAATAGCTCGCCATTTTATCATTTACCAAATTAACTTGTAATTATTCAATCGCACTTCATGATAAAGTAACTGTTTCTGGGCCGTTAATTTCCATCAACATACCTACATAATATAAATGTTAATTGGCTCGAGCGAATTTAATGAATTCGCATCATTTGCAAGTACCTACAGCAACAAAACTGCTAAGCACACACAGGAAAAGTGGCGCGCAGGCAGGGAGGAGGAATTCTCAGCTGTTTTTCTCCTCAGTTTCTCGCCCTCTCCATCGCAGTCTCGTCGTTGCTCCCAAGGAGAGGACAAATAACTGACCTGCTAAACTCCAAAAGCGACAAGGCTCTTTTTGTTTCCTTTTCACGTTGTTTGTTTTTTTGCAATGTGCATTTTTTCACCATCTTTTGTCTATTCAATTCTGAGAAAATGGAGAAAGAATAAAGAGAAAAAAGGCATTTCAAAAAAATATATATAGAAAGATGAACATTATCTGGAGAACTTTTGACTTTTCCAATTATTGTACTGTCTTCCTAGAATTGGCAAACTCTTCAATTTCTTCTCGCTCTCGGAATTTGGGCTGGGACAAAAAATAGCACTGAGCGAAAAATAATCATACAAATAAGATTCTAATCGCAGCATGTTGATTGAACAAAATTGAAACTGTCATTTCGAAAAAACAGACGATAAGATAAAATGTTATCAAATGATTCCAATAAAATTGCGATTTCTAAACACATATACGACCACTCAGACTCTATCTCAATCGGCGTAAAAACCTCGGATATACCGTAACTTATTGACTCATCGGAAACTGTAAAAAGTAGGTGTTTTTCTAAAGCACTATCACTCAACGCAGACTACTTTCAAATTAAACTGAACGAATGGAGGAGAGTAGGCGTTGGAAATACCTTGTAGCACTGAATTTCGTCCAAAACGGCGTCTGATTCCTTTAGAACGCGATCCACCTCGTCGAAAACCTCGCGCTCTGTCTCGGTGGGGGTTGCATTCTCGAAATCCAGGAACACGTCGTACGTTTTAGGGGTACAACAGTTGGAATCGTCCCTCGCCAACAAACTCAACAGTTTCCCCATCGTGCTTTTGTTTATTTTTTATCCACTCTCAGCTAACTGCGATGATGCACAATACTAAACAATTTTTGTTGTTTCTCACTAAAAAAAACTGTTTTTTGCTTTCTTCTTATCAGAGAAACCACAATTTTTTCCGTATTTTAAGCACTTATCACTCCCTCGGTTTGAATTTCGGCTCTTATTCCACCACACTCAGCCGCCCAACACCACTATTTTATCTTTAAACTGAAACAATTGATCTCCCGCATAGTTTTTTACTTCTTTCTTCGCGTTTCAATTATTCTCTCTCTATATTCTGCCTCCTCTCGTCGTCGAATTGCAATATGCAGCACAATTTGTGTAGAATAGAACAATGATAAGCAACACACAACACAAGTGACAACCTTTATTTATTTATTTTGAAAAAAAATCAAAACTCTTCAATTGAATTAACTTTTGCACCCTTTCAACCTCAATTTATTATCACTCCGATTCGATATCACTCGCGGTTTTCGACAGGTTGCTTCTTATCTCGAAAAAAACTAACAATTTTTTGTGTCTCTATATTCACTTTTTTGCAAACACATACAATAGTAGTAATTGACAGCCGCTGAATTCACCTCACAAATAAATGGTGTGTTTTTAGGTGCGTGAAATGCAAATATCGGATGCACTCTTTTAACAAAATAAACACACCATTTCACCACTTTGTTTGGTGCGAGGGGGACAGTATGATAAAAATTCGATTTGTACAACAACACACAGCAGTTGTTGTGTCAAAAATTGACAGTCGCTGAAGTTTTCGTATTTAAAAAAAATAACGATCTTTAAAAGCTCAAAGAGCTTTTTTTCCTACAGAAAATTATTATTTGCTTTGAAAAGTAGGAATAAATGTTCCGTGCATATGATAACCTTTAATCGAAAAATAGGGACTTTTCCGTCATATATCAAATTTTGGATTTTGCATAAAAAGTTTACATTCAAATAGTCATTTTAGGAGAGCCGTCAACCTATTTTTTATATTAATTTTTTTGTCAATTTCTTTCAACAACAACAACTAAAAAGACTATCGAATAGAACAAATAAAATATGAACATAAACGAAATGTAACCGATTCTTGGTTTCTTCGAAATTGTACTTTACGGAATTTAAAAATTGTAGAACATGTATTTAGTAGATCGTGCATTGTCTGAAGAATTAGAAAAAAATAGTGCGAGTATAAAAAGTGTTTTAAAGCTGGGAGGGGGGAACATTATAGGTCGGTAGTGTTCTAAGCTTATCTATTGAACTAACAAAATAGTACAACTTTGTCAAATGTGTCAAACCAATTCCAACATTACCTAATCATCAAGAGACGTTGAATCGCATTACTCGAAAACAGTTTGAGTGAGTCTCTTACGCTATTGAAATAATTGCTTTTGACAGAGTTGCGATTTTCCTTCTGGAAGTTTGACCTGGCACCGCAACAGAAAGACTTGATAATTATTTGTTGTTCGGTGGAAGAGGATTATAATTTATTAAAATACCCGTTTTGCAGCAACCCAATCCAGTTAAATTCCACTCAAGTGATTCTAGAGCGTATATAGTTTGGATACAACATGGCTGATTCTAAAAAGTGAGTAAATTGGAGTGGAAATCTGTTGTGCAAATCGGCGGCCTACTATTTTACACACACACAATGGAGGGCAACAACAACACAGGGATTTTTGCTTGTCATTCGAATTTCGGTTTTTCGAGGTTAGAAGCTCGAGAATAACAATGGTTTCTTTGCAGTCCCGACTTGGCGACGGCCATCCTAAAGAGGAAGGACCGCCCGAACCGGCTGCTGGTCGAGGAGGCGGCCAACGACGACAATTCCGTCGTTTGCCTGAGCCAAAAGAAAATGGACGAACTGGAGCTGTTCCGGGGCGATTCCGTGCTACTTAAGGGCAAGCGGAAGAAGGAGACGGTCTGCATTGTCCTCACCGACGACAACTGCCCCGACGAGCGCATCCGAATGAACCGAGTCATTCGAAATAACCTGAGGGTTTACCTCTCGGACGTCGTCTCGATCCAGTCGTGCCCCGATATCAAGTACGGGCAGCGGATCCACGTCCTCCCCTTCGACGACACGGTCGAGGGACTGACCGGGAACCTCTTCGAGACCTTCCTCAAGCCCTACTTCCTCGAGGCGTACCGTCCCATCCACAAAGATGACGTGTTCATTGTCCGCGGCGCGATGAGATCCGTCGAATTCAAAGTCGTCGGCTGTGAACCGTCGCCCTTCTGCATCGTCGCCCCCGACACCATCATCCACTGCGAGGGAGACCCCATCAAGCGAGAGGTGAGTGACGTGGGGGTCAATGAACCCTGAAGAGGAGGGAATTATCCCTTTTAATTGTTTAGGGGTCCTTTTTCGTTATTCTTCTCTCTCTTTCTTTTTATGCTTTTTCTCTGTTTTGATTTCTGTTTATGTTTTGAGTTTAATCGAGAATATTCTTGAATGATGGATCAATTTCCTGGGTTTTTTTTATTTCATAATAGTTCTTGTTGAGTCATTATTCTAAGAACTAATATGTTTATTAGTTTTTTGAAATTATGTTATATTTTTGGTAAAAAGGAGTGTTATGTTTGACTAATGTTCTAGAAATTAGTTCTCATTTTTAGATAGAATCGAGAATATTCGTTGATGATTGGTCAGATCTTTGTATGTTTGTTTTAGTCATTATTCCTAAAACACATTCAATTGTATTTCTCTTTAATATGTGTAGTTATTAAGTGGAGGTTATTTAGGGATTTTTTTATTAGTCTCTTGGTGAAGAACTTTATTACTAGTTTTTTGCTTTCAAAGGCCTAAATTATGATGTTTACGTTTTTTGTTGGCTATACTTTCAATATATTCTCAATTAAAATGATAGCTTTTTTTATTTAATAACTATTTAAAATGGGAGATTATTACATCATTTGTTTATAATTTGAATTATACTATTTACAAATATTAAAGCTAAACCGCGGCGAAAGACAACGTAAAGAAATAATAATATTAAAATTATATTTGTACACGACACATAAGTATTGGTGTCGTAAATGGATTTAAATTGAAATTTTTGTAAAACTAAAATTTTAAGAAGGTTTCCTGTATGGTGGACAGCCATACACCCCTCCACGTAATTCGCCATAGCTCTCCCTGTCTTACACCATTCATAACCCCTAACTAGCTTATTGCTATCGATATTGTTATTCTTTTAAATTATCAGAGAAGAGTTTGGATGGAAAAAGACAAAAGTGTTCATTAGACCGGCCATTCAGTATCGCACATTAGGGCAGTATAGGTTTGTCCACTTTTTAAAGAGAGGTTTGTTATTAGTTATATGCATATGTAAGTTCGAATTGTCATTTAATTTCGGACCTAACAAATCATGTAATAATCTTGTGGCGGTGTTATCTGCCTGCGAGAATAGCCCTTCCTTGGCATTAAAATATAGATTTTCCCACTCACCATTTGACATTTTAACAAAACAGGCTATTGCCTACGAAGAACCACACTTAATTTTAATTAATTTTCATCATTTCTGGTCAATCCTAACTATCATATCGTCTTTCTTGCTTAACTTGTAGAAAAAAAAACAATTGATATATAATAGTTATTTATACAACAAGGTTGATAAGATAAGATGCCCTAAAGAAAGCCCGAGTGTTTAATAATGCTTATCGATCGTGTTTTATACAACATTTTATGCATTTTTAAATAAATTAACGCAGAAAATATAAAAAAAAACATTCGTTGTCTTAAAATCAAATTTAAATTTTTTTATTTCCCTCACATTGTTTTCGTTTTCTTTTCTAATTCTAAGAGAAAATGCAGAAAACAATATCTTGCTTCTCTTTCTTTCATAAACGAAATATTATCCGTTAACGGATGGTTTAAATTTAAATGGACCGAAAACAGTTGATTTAGTACTAATTTCAAAAACACACACATGCATTCGCAAATACATTTAAACCCTACATAAAAATTTTATCGAATTCTTTCACGGAAGTCACTTTAATAATAAAAGCACTAGTGCTATAAAAACGATTTTAACAGAACAAATTTCAGTGTCATAATATCGATTTTATGTAACTAAAATGCATAAAGTCATTTTTATATTTGTACACGTAACACACCAATTTTCCTTATTGTATAACCTGACTTCATTCTATTTACAATATCGGAGGTCCTTTGTTAACATGAGACTGAATTCTGGTTGTAAAATTTCGATTTTGTAGATTTGTGTTATCAATCAGTTTTTCTTTTTTTATACAGAAAACCCATTCTTACTCCTAAATCCCAAGCTTATTTGATAAAACACCATAAATAACAAAAATAAACTTTTTATTAACTCAATCTTAGAAAAGATCACTGTATAATTCAGTGATTTAATTTTTTTATCTATATTTTTATAATAAATCGATAATACTTCTTTTTCGAAAAAAGTAAAAAAAAGATTAGGTGTGACTCATCCTTAACATTTAGGAGTAAAAAATATAACTATTCGTTTTAACCAACCTCCCTCAAATGCTCACAAAATTTGAATAAAATCGTTTTAATTATTTGTGATTAGTTCGTCTTTAAACATTGCATTGTTTAAAAGAATTTTATTAGGGGTAGCTCACCCTTACTAACTTGAATTGTTTTGAAAATCATATAAGAATTGTCCATTATTAAAATCATAATAAAAGCTAAACAAATTTTAGTAAAAAAACCTTTGGGTTATTAACCCTTGTAAGATAGGAGGGAAGGTGTGTATTTCTTTTTGTGCATGTATTTTTCATGGCTTAATCGTTATCCATTTGTAAAAAGCTCTTTTTCAATTTTTTCTTTTAAATTAGGGGTGGCTCACCCTTATCATTCGATCATTGAACTCATTTTGTTGAATCTTCGAACAAAACTGACGACCTCAATTTCTTCATTTACTTAATTTAGTTTTAAAAAAACCTTATTTACATTATTATTATTTTACAGTCATGATATGATTCTCAATGGCTTCTGACGTAAAACTATAACAAAAAATATTTACTAAATAAACTAAAATTGCGATTTTCTTTTCTTCTAGGAAGAGGAGGAGGCATTGAACGCCGTTGGCTACGACGACATTGGTGGTTGCAGGAAGCAACTGGCCCAGATTAAGGAGATGGTGGAGCTGCCTTTGAGGCACCCGTCCCTCTTCAAGGCGATTGGCGTGAAGCCTCCGCGGGGAATCCTCATGTACGGTCCCCCCGGCACGGGAAAGACCCTCGTCGCTCGGGCTGTGGCCAACGAGACTGGCGCCTTTTTCTTCCTGATCAACGGACCCGAGATCATGTCCAAATTGGCCGGAGAATCAGAGTCGAACCTGCGAAAGGCGTTCGAGGAGGCGGAGAAGAACTCGCCGGCGATCATCTTCATCGACGAGATCGACGCCATCGCGCCGAAGAGGGAGAAGACGCACGGAGAGGTCGAGAGAAGAATCGTGTCCCAGCTGCTCACGTTGATGGACGGCATGAAGAAGAGCTCCCACGTCATCGTGATGGCGGCGACAAATCGCCCGAACTCCATCGATCCAGCTCTGAGGCGATTCGGACGGTTCGACAGGGAGATTGACATCGGAATCCCCGATGCGACGGGACGATTGGAGGTGTTGAGGATTCACACGAAGAACATGCGACTGGCGGATGACGTGAATTTGGAACAGATCGCAGCCGAGACCCATGGACATGTGGGTGCGGATTTGGCGTCCCTCTGTTGTGAGGCTGCCCTTCAGCAGATCAGAGAGAAGATGGATTTGATCGACTTGGAGGACGATCAAATTGAGGCCGAGGTCTTGGACTCTTTGGCCGTCTCGATGGAGAACTTTAGATACGCAATGACCAAGTCCAGTCCTTCCGCTTTGAGGGAGACTGTCGTCGAAGTGCCCAACACAACCTGGGACGATGTCGGAGGATTGGAGAACGTGAAGAAGGAACTCCAGGAGTTGGTCCAGTACCCAGTCGAGCATCCAGACAAGTTCCTCAAGTTTGGAATGCAGCCGTCTCGAGGAGTGCTCTTCTACGGACCGCCCGGTTGCGGTAAAACACTCTTGGCCAAGGCGATCGCGAACGAGTGTCAGGCGAACTTCATCTCGGTGAAGGGACCAGAACTGTTGACCATGTGGTTCGGAGAGTCGGAGGCGAACGTGCGGGACATTTTCGACAAGGCCAGGTCCGCCTCGCCCTGTGTCCTGTTCTTTGACGAGCTGGACAGTATTGCCAAGTCCCGAGGAGGCAACGTGGGCGACGCTGGAGGTGCTGCGGATCGAGTGATCAATCAGATCCTGACTGAAATGGACGGAATGGGGGCGAAGAAGAACGTGTTCATCATCGGAGCGACCAACAGACCCGACATCATCGACCCGGCTATCCTTCGTCCGGGACGACTCGACCAGCTGATCTACATCCCGCTGCCCGACGAAAAGTCCAGGGAGGCGATCCTGAAGGCGAACCTGAGGAAGAGTCCCCTCGCCAGAGACGTCGATCTGAACTACATGGCCAAGGTGACGCAGGGATTCTCAGGAGCTGACTTGACCGAAATCTGCCAGCGGGCTTGCAAGCTGGCCATCCGTCAAGCTATTGAGGCGGAGATCCGCAGGGAGAAGGAGCGAGAACAGAAACAGAACTCGTCAATGGAGGTGAGTTGGTTTAGAAGTTTTTTTAGTTTTGAGACATTTAAAAGAGCCAGTTTTCGAGAAAAATGATTTCCTTGGGAGGCGCAGCCGATGACTTAAATTGTCCGAATTCTAATTGATTGATTTCACTTATTGCAGACGGACGAGGAGGATCCCGTGCCGGAGATAACGAGGAACCACTTTGAGGATGCTATGAAGTTCGCCAGGCGCTCAGTGTCCGACAACGACATCCGCAAGTACGAGATGTTTGCGCAGACGCTGCAGCAGTCGCGAGGCTTCGGCACCAACTTCCGGTTCCCATCGGGCGGAGCGGGACCCCAGGGCTCGGGCGGACCCAACCAACCGCCGGCCGCCGACAACACGGACGACGATCTCTACAGCTAAGCGCGCCCTCCTCCCCTAGCCCACACCCTCTTTTAATTTGATTCTATTCCTAGTTACGTACTCTTTTGTTGGGGACTTGTTTTATTTCCGCTTCCCTCTCCTCCATCGAATGTCCGACTTTTATCGCGTAGAATTAGAGAGAGAGACAAATTCCTCTTGAGTGTCACTTTTAAAACATCCTCCTCCCAAACCACACCACCAGTCCCATTTTATTATTCACCCCCCCAACTCCTCTTTCTCTTGTTTGGGAGCAGCGTGCGGAGACGACACCGGAAATAAAATATAATGAGATAATAATGATAAATATAGGAAGTAACTGAATTCCATTGAATACTATAAAATAATAAAATTATGGTTTGATAAATTCCAACAAGGAGTTTTAATGTGTTGTTTCAGTTATTTCATTTAATAGATTTTCTACAGATATAAAATAATTTATGTATTTTTGTTGCTTAAAATTCAAAATTATTATGACACTCAAATTTGTTCTGCCAAAATCGTTATTATAGCACAAGTGCTTTAAAAAATTCATCAAACCACTAGTGCTTTTTTCTTTCTTATTAATGTGTGACCTCCGTGGAAAAAATTCAACAAATTTATATGGAAATCAGTTTCGTTGTATATGATGTAACGGCATTTGCAGCTAATTTGAGAACATTTTAAAAATTACTTAATTATTGAAAGAGCATTGTTATATGTACAATTAGGCAAATAATATATNATCAAACCACTAGTGCTTTTTTCTTTCTTATTAATGTGTGACCTCCGTGGAAAAAATTCAACAAATTTATATGGAAATCAGTTTCGTTGTATATGATGTAACGGCATTTGCAGCTAATTTGAGAACATTTTAAAAATTACTTAATTATTGAAAGAGCATTGTTATATGTACAATTAGGCAAATAATATATAGCTTTCTCCGTCTTCCCGTGGAATTAAAAAAGGAAATAAATTTGAATAAGTTAACTGAATTTCGTTTTAAGATAACGATTTTTTTTTAAATTTTGTGTTAATTTATTTAAAAATGCATAAAACTTTGTATAAAATATGGTCGATAAACCTTTTTTAAACAACTCTAGTGTTTAGTAATGCCTTATAGACCTAGTTGTATGAATAACTATTATTTGAATTTGCTTAACTTGTAGACTTAATATGAACAGTTATTTTATAAATATAATAACTTCATGTAATGAGATATATAATGCCCTGGTGTGCGGTGCTGGATGGCGAGTCTAATTACATTTTTTCTACCCAATCATAACCACCGCTTCATTTTAAACAAATACATTGAAAATATTCTAAGTGGAATAGTTAAGGACAAAAATAGGGAGAGTTAGGACGATTAACGTAGAGAGGCGTATGACACTCCCTTATACCTCTCTTCCTGTCACCATTTCTGACTCTAACTAACTTATTGCCATCGGTATCGTAATTTCTTAAAATGATCCGAGAAGCCTTTTTATGGGAAAGGATAAAAGTTATTAGACCCTCCATTTAGCACCGCACACTAGGGCAGTATAGGTCTAGACAGTTTACAAAATAGTTTTAATTTACGGACTATAGCAATCATGAGAACATGCTTTGAGGAATATTAACTGTAATTAAAATAATTCCAGTTTTGATTTTTTAAATACTTTCATTTAGGTTGCAATGTAAGCAGTATTATAATTCTTCTTTAAAAATTAAAAAAAAAACATTATTTTAAATATCTATTTAACTAAAAGATACAGAAATTAGAATCTCTTCAATTTAGACAATTGGTTATTTCTCCTGAGAGCCGCTTTTCTTAATTTTCGCCAGTATTCCTTGGTATCGGGATCTAGTTCGTCTAAAGTCTTAGGTTTTCCAATTGGAAGAGTCCAAAGCCAGTCAGGATACTCGGAATCGGGTTTGATCTGGAAAAAGAAACTCTGTAATAAGGAAAATGCCTTAAAATCCTAGTATTTTACCTTAATATCCTCTCCAGTTTTCATAATATTGCTTCCACAGACGTAGTTAACCAATTTCTGCGGATCTGTTTCAACAGGCATAACTTTCTTCTCAACAATTGGTCCAACTTTTCCTCCCAATTTCTTTTTCTTTGCTGCCATTCCTAAAAATCATTGAATTTAAATAATATCTAAATGAACAAACCGATTCTAATACCAACCAATTGGTCCAGCAGTGCTGTGCCTTATGGTGGAGTATAATCCTGTCCATGTTATGCTTCTAATTCTATTTAAAAACATTTTTGAATTTTAATTCTTCCACACACTTTTTGACAGTTCTAGAGAATTTGACGTTTAATTTTTAGGTTATATTGTTTTGAATTTCTTGCCGGTGAATTTCCCAAAATGGTTTTAGCGAATGTTTCTACCAAGACATTGGCCAAAATAGCCACATATGGAGCTGTTGGGACTCTTGGAGGTCTGATCTTCATCCGGTATAAAATGGAAGACCGGGCAAGGAATGCTCCCTTTTATAAATTGGCGATGAAAAATTTAAGACAAAATCCAGGTTTTTGGAAGAATTATCCACAAGAATTACCTTATATTCATGCAATGTCCTTACAGCTGCCATTTCCGTTTTGGGAGAACCAATTAGAGAGCACGGCTTTGATGTGGGAGATAATGAGAGGAATTTTGCTAATAATGCAGAAGCCAGGTTCAAAGTCAGCGTTAAAGGACCAAAGGCAAATCCTCATTATATATCATGAATTACATTCTGATTTAAATCCATTTTCAGGACAAGGGCTACATGTTTTTCTGGGCAGAGAAGCCAGAGAATGAAAAGGAATGGTTTATTAAGCGCCAGGAGTTGATTCTTAAATCCCAACCAGATAGGGTTCTTTTGCTTAAAAAGGACGAGTCAGAATAGTACAAATTTTCCAGTAAATAGTAGAATAATAATTAATATAATTATATTGTTAAATAAAAGTTGTTTTAATAATTACAGTGCTTTAAAAGAGTATTTTTACAACGGTAACTTTAGATAACTAATATATTTTTATCAAAATCAATAACGAAAAATAAATCAAAATTTAGAATACTTTACTTTATAAGACTATTAAAATTCAAGGTAATTTTCATTAGCACGATTAAACAACAAATGTTCGCTAATTACTAAAGAAACCAACATGAGATGGTATAAAACCATAATTTAAAGAATAACTCTGTTTTGATTAAAATATACCAAAGTAAAAGAACATAATTTGGTATTACCTCTACAGATGTCTATCTATCAGCTTTTGAAACATCAGATTTAAAAAGCAGACTCAGACAAGTGCTATAGTCCTCATATTACTAACATTAAACCTATCCTAGTAAGTGGCTAGACCTATACTGCTCTAGTGTGCGGTGCTGAATGGTGGATCTAATAACATCTTTATCCATTCCTATCCAATTATCTTATTCATATATTTTATATGTGAATCAGAGCTCTGCAACGAGACTGATTTTGCCCATCACGAGCGCTCGACCCAAAAAATATCAAAATGCTATAAAAATCTCGAAGTCATAAACTGTGATCTTCTTCGAGAGGAAAAGGTGAAAAGCAGGATATGAAAAGACGGGACATGAATGAAATCGAACACATGTTAAGAAGAAACTGTGGAATATTATTTCTTATCTTTCCTCTTTAAGGGTTGAATAAGGCCTCACTATCGACGAGACTGGTCATATATTGGAAACTATTTTATGGCTTTTTTTCCACTCATTCTGGTCATTGCCTTTTTCCAAACGATTTCTTTCGATTCAGGCTCTCGGTGCAGAACTCTGGTTTGAATGTAAAGGGTTTACACGGTTGAGATCACCGTACTGTTTGAAATCGCTGAATTTATCCGATTCCTCATTTTGTAAACATCGACACCTTAACCGTGGTTGAGTCGTTTTTTATTTCTTATATCAATGATTATCAAGGGAATGTAATTTTTCTTTGAAAATTAATTAAATATGCACGAGTTTAATTCCAAAAAAGGACAAAATAATAAAATATTCTTCTTCTTCTTGCTCTATTGTCCTCTGTGGACTTCAACACCTGAAACAAATAATATTTGGTGCTCACCGTTCCGACTTTCCGTCTTCATACAAAAACATAAGGCCTACCGAAAGAATCTTTCTTTAAGTCTTGTATTTGTATGAATTTAAAACAAGTCGGAACCGCAAATAAAAAAGGAAGAAATAAAACATCAATCATTTCAGCAACTGTCTCCTCAGTTAAATATATTTACTAAAGTCGTATATAAATTATAACCATTTCACAAAGTGTCTTTTAACTGATGGCCAATAATTAATTTAATAAAGTCCAGGCGTGCATATCAACTGCTAAACAACAACAAGGCTTAATCGCTCTTCAGGATGTTCGATGGGATGTTCTTCTTCACGCCGTCCTTGATCTTGTCGATTATTTCATCGGCTCCTGTAAATTAAATTTATATTACATTAGTTCTAAAATATATGTTTTTAAACGATAATTGTTAAAAGTTAAAAAAAAAACAAAATATAAAAAAACCTAAAAATTTAAATAAATAACACAGATAAATAAAAATACTCAAAAATATCAGCAAAATTCATATATGGAACAATTATAAGCCAAACTTTAGTAAATTAATCATTATCTTTAGTGCCAAAATGACTAGAACCCAGCAGTTCAATACCAAAACTATGTATGGACGGTTTGTAGAGAAATTAATAATCTTTATTTTAATATGGTTTGACTAAAAT